>QNQO01002849.1:0-5000 GCA_003290165.1 Berberis thunbergii
TGAAACTCGTAAAGAAAGAATCGCAATAAATGGCAAAGCGGGATATCTTGTATCCAACAGCGAAGGGTTGAATCAAAGTTCCAGATGGATGGGTGGGGGTATTAGTATTGTCTAATAAGATTTAAAATGCGATAAGGGAGGTCCTCTGGAGAAAAGGGGAAATCTTGAATTGGAAATTGATCAGTAAATTTTTAGATTTGCCTATGTCCTTTTTTTTCCCTTCTAAGGGAGATATCAAGTGCAATGAATGGAATGTTCCACTAAATGATGTGCATTATCAGCCTTCTCGATGTATCATTTGAGAAATAAAAATGATTCTTAGGTGATCCAAAAATGTTTATGGTTGTTGAGAATCATTATCAAAATAACCATAGGGTTGCTGTTGAGGTACAGTTTCGGAGTTAATTAACGTGTTTCATCGAATCAGTGAAAGCTGAATTTATGGTCCATAACCTTAAATTATCGATAGAATCATAAAGAATCGATCCATTTAAACCATGATCATGAGGCAAGTGCATAAATATACTCCTGAAATAGAAGTGGATATAGGAAGTCTTGTTGTCGAGATCTATCTATTGCTAAATATCCTTGTAACTCTTCCATTTTAAAATAGATTTTAACCAAGGGCAGGGGATTTCTTGGGCTATCATATAAAATGATACATAGTGCGATACAGTCAAAACAAGGTATATAGTAAAAAAAAAAAAAAAGAAAAAACCCTGGAGACAGATAAGCTAATCAACGGATTCTCCTTTTTCCATCCAATTGATTTGTGTTTGTTATTAGGATATGGAAATTGTTAGAAACCCTTTATTTTTGCAACCCGATCGCTCTTTTGACTTTAGAATCAATTCTGTTATCAATATACCGTTTCCTCTACACATTCGCCTCCACTCTAGAAGAGGGATATAGTTAATAATTAGGATTCATAAAAAAAATAGAGAATCCACTTAGTATGGTTATGGGAGAACCTTTTTCCGCATCAGGTACTAATAAATTTTTAACGTCTAATTAGACGGGAAATCATTCGAATTTAAGAACAGAAGCTCGTTGCTTTTTGTTTCCCTATAATTGGAGCCCTATGGCTCTATCCATTTATTTACTCGACCCACTAGTCATTTCTATTTTTGTACCGATCTAAGAATTCAAAAAAATTTTGTACTGATCCGGTAAAGAGGAAGTACTCTTAGAGTTCTTCATTGATACGACATGCTGTTTTTTTCCATTCGTTCCCTTTCAGGATCAGTCGTGGTCTTACAAACTCTACCAACGGTATGGACGAATTCGTTCCTTCATCCAAATGTGTAAAAGATTCTAGCCGCACTTAAAAGCCGAGTACTCTACCGTTGAGTTAGCAACCCGAATTAATGTAATTTGGTGTGTAGATACGATCGGAATCAAAATAACGAGATTGGATTGCGCGACCCCATCAAAACATTAAACTAGAAACACAAGAAAAAAAAAAAGAAAAATTTTAGATTTCTATAAGTAAAAGAAAAAAGAAAACTTGGGGGGTCGGAGATAAATAGATCTATTTATCCACGATGGAATTATATTTATTCCATACACTATTGTCAATATGAACGTCAAGAAAAAAAAAAAAAGACTTGTGTTGGATTGGCACTACATAGATAATAAAAAGTTTGGGTGAATAGTGGATAAAAGAAATAACTAAGGATAAGAAGAAAATCGCGAGTTTATTCAATATCCGTCAAGGTACAATAAGCAGGCTAGACTTTTTTTTTTTCTTTTTTTGTGGAGTTTCAACCACCGGATTGAGGAGAATCTTATAATTTTATGGATCCTCTTAGTTCATCTACTCACTCGATCTTTTTTCTATCCCTCCCATATCACATAGAAAATCTTTTTGTCGTTAATTCTTTTTTTTTCAATACTTTTATTTCGTTTAATTTTAAATTAAATTAACGCGAGGTTACTTAAAAATCTCTGCCTTCTTTGAAATATCATGAACGGTTCCTGTAGGTTGAGCGCCTTTTTCAAGGAAATATAGAATAGCGGGAACGTTTAAATAAGTTTGACTCTTTATCGGATCGTAAAAACCCACTTTCCGAAGATCCCTTCCTTCTCTTCGAGATCGAACATCAATTGCAACGATTCGATAGATAGCTCATTGGGATAGATGTAGATGAACAATGCCCCCTTAGAAACGTATAGGAGGTTTATCCTCGTACGGCTCTATAAAGAATGAATTTCTATAGATTTAGAATTTATGTCTCTTTCTATTATAGAGTGATAGAATAGAGTGACAAATAGATCTCTAAAATCCTCAAATCAAATAAATTAGACTATGATTCGTTTATTCTTCTTCCTTCCCGCTTTTCCCAAAAAATCATTCGTACTTATAACTCAAGTTGGATAATTCTCAAAGAGTTAAAAGGAAACTCCTTAGAGCCTTGGCATTTCGTTTATTGAGCTGTCTCTAAACCTCTTTTTGTCTCGTTTCTAATCAAATTTTTTGATTCTTTAATTTGATTTGGCTCCAATTGAATTGTTGAGACAATTGAAAGGGCGTTTTCTTGTTACGAGATCCTTTATCTTTGTTTTGAATCATTGGGTTTAGACATTACTTCGGTGATCCTTAATCGTTCAAAAAGGCAGCAACATACCTTTTTTTTATTTCTTTCTATCGAAGAATCATACGAACGATTGATTCCCATGTGATACACTTTTGATCAAAATAGTTTTTCTCAATTCCAATAAAAATTTTTAATCCAAAAGTCACTTTTATAGGAATTGGATCCTTTCAATTTCTATATCAAAGATATACTTACGAAGTTGAAACAACTTATTGATTGACACTAACCCTAGATCCTTGCCTCTGAGAAATGAATCAATCATTTCTTCTCGAGCTCCACTGTGTACTATTTACTTACAACAGAACTAAAACTAAATAGGAGTTATAGTAGAACAGAACAAATTATGTCGAGTAAAGAGCACCTTATATAAAAATGATGGATACAAAAATCCACAACCGATCATGTCCTTCAAGTCGCACGTTGCTTTCTACCACATCGTTTTAAACGAAGTTTTACCATAACATTCCTCTCAATTGGAACCGGTATGGAATTGATTCAATATGGAATCATGAATAGTCATTGGCCCAATCGGAACATAGTAATGTAATCCATATTTTATTCTATAAGGTACGGGTGGATATTTATCTGGAGAAGTCTCAGGATTCTATTTTGTTAACCCCCTATTTTCTGAATGAAACATTTTAGAATTCAGGATCAAGAGGGAATTCACCCTATCCTATTTTTAAATAAGAAATATATAAAGTAACATAAGGAAGTTGGGGAATATAGAGGTTTTTCTTTCACATTTCGATTAAGAATGCAGCAAAGTGAAATAAACCAAATGAAATCTAAATAAATATAGGACGTAAGGTTTATCTAAGTAACTTCAATATGACTATGAGCCAGACATGCATACGCGGAAGAGCCCATTCTTTTTTTGAATTATATTATACATTCATCCCCGTTCCCATCTTACCTCAATCACAAATAGAAGATTTAGAAAATTATTAAGAACATTCTTTACCTATATTATGAGAAAACCGGGATGCTCTGGGACGGAAGGATTCGAACCTCCGAATGGCGGGACCAAAACCCGCTGCCTTACCACTTGGCTACGCCCCATTTTTATTTTTATGCAACGCTAATAAACACTAATATAGGTATTGGTCGTTCGTCAATTCCCACCCCACTATGAATGCAATCCATTAGATTGTTGCTAGGATTTGACACGTGTAGTTGTAAAATTAAATTGAATTTGTTGATCATTATATAGAATTCAATTAAGATATTGTATGAAAGTATGGTTCCTTCTATTTTCGTGTGAGAATGTAAGGATTTTTGATTGAGTGCGTCAAAAAAAGCAGGATTTTTTTTTTTTTCACTTTCTTAATTTTTCCCTTATATCGCTAACTCAATCAAAATACAATTTATCCTCAAGAATGAAATGTTTTGTTATGCTTAATATCTTTAGTTTGATCAGTATCTGTCTTAATTCTGCCCTTCATTCGAGTAGTTTTTTCTTTGCTAAATTACCCGAGGCTTACGCTTTTTTCAATCCAATCATAGATTTTATGCCAGTCATACCTGTGCTCTTTTTTCTCTTAGCCCTTGTTTGGCAAGCTGCTGTAAGTTTTCGATGAGATCTTTAATTTGAATACTGTCCCATAAACATTCAGGATTTATTCACTAAAAAAAGAAATTCTAACAATTTATAAGATCAGATAAGTCTTATTTTAAGAACCCTCGATTCAAACATCGAAATTCTTCGATAGGCGCGATGAATCTGAATCATTTCATTTAATAATTTTGACCTTCCATTTCCAGTGAACAAGGACCTTAGTGGGTCCCCCACAATAACTAAGTGTAATAAAAATTGGTGGGTATGAAAGATAATTTGGATATTGAAAGAATCTTATTTTTATTAGACATTTCTACAAATTATTTCTTTATCTATAAACCACTTCATTTATATTTATTGGTTTGGTGTAAAAATAGAGTATAATACGTGGGCTAAAAATGGATAATCTATTCCCCTTTTCCTCAAACTTATCTTGGAGATTTTGTAATGCTTACTCTCAAACTCTTCGTTTACACAGTAGTTATTTTCTTTGTTTCTCTCTTCATCTTCGGATTCCTATCTAACGATCCAGGGCGTAATCCTGGGCGTGAGGAATAAAAAAGAAAGGATTTATCGTTGTTTGATTTTTTCATTTTCTTAAGATTTTCTTTATTCCAAATATTCAACTATGATAAAATAAATAAGGAACTCTATATATAATATATATATATATATATTTTTTTAATTGGAAAGAAAATATCAAGTCATCAGAAGAAACGGAAAGAGAGGGATTCGAACCCTCGGTACAAATAATTCGTACAACGGATTAGCAATCCGCCGCTTTAGTCCACTCAGCCATCTCTCCCAATTGAAAAAAAAAAAGGATAATTACTATGTTACCATAA
>QNQO01002849.1:10000-15000 GCA_003290165.1 Berberis thunbergii
TCTGCCAATTCCTGATCCTCAAATTAGTCCTTCCCATGGGGAGTATTGTCTCAACGAGTAATTGAAAATTATTTTATTGTAGGAGTTAAATCTTGATATAATTTGAAAAAGCAAGCGACAAAACCCAGGTAATACAATAAGAAAAAAAAAAACTTTCACATTTCTAGGATTAACCTAAACAAAAGGATTTGCAAATAAAAGTGCTAATGCCACGACCAGGCCATAAATTGTTAAAGCTTCCATAAAAGCCAGACTTAGCAATAAAGTACCTCGTATTTTACCCTCTGCCTCTGGTTGTCTCGCGATACCTTCTACGGCTTGTCCTGCAGCAGTACCTTGACCAACTCCAGGTCCAATAGAAGCCAGCCCTACGGCCAATCCAGCAGCAATAACGGAAGCGGCAGAAATCAGTGGATTCATGGTAAGCTCCTCACAAAAATAAAGAAATGGTTAATGATACAATCAACCAATGAATTCTGACTTATTATTCCTTCCATTACTAAAGTCGATCCGGTCGAAATAGCTAAGACCTACGAATTAAAGTAATGAGATTGTTAAATCATCAGAACTACTTCGATATTTCATTTTATATTCCTATCCCCTATCCATGGAGTCTTTATCAATCCATAAGGCTCTAATTCTTTTATTTCTTTATTCCGAGCCATTTTTTCAATTCCATTATTTCAATTCTTCACGCTTTCTCTTCTATATGCCATGCCCAATTTCGTCTGTTTATTCATTCGTTCCAGACGAAACAGAAAGACTTATATGGAAACCCCCATCTAAATTCACGGTGTGGTAGGTAAGAAAAGAAATAAAATATGAATTGTTTCTATATAACTAGTAAATATCTAATATCACATATACATGTCTTTCTTCCATACCGTAAACCAAACATTTGGATTTTCTATTCACTCGGATTCTGGAATTTTTCTTTGAAACATGCATAAGAATTGGTTTATAGCCATTACATATACTTAGGTTGACCCCCTAACTTTTTTTTTTACAATTCCAAAATATCGTAATCTTTTTTACTACTACTCTAGATCGTATATACTCTATTTGTATCTATTTTCTGTTCCAAAATAGTTTATCCGAACCGTCCATACACTGTGTTGGGAAAAGCTAAAAAAAGATTTTGTTTGAAAGCTAGTCAATGATGACCCTCCATGGATTCACCTATATAAGCCGCAGCTAAAGTTGCAAAAATAAGAGCTTGAATACCACTTGTAAATAATCCAAGGAACATGACAGGTATAGGAACTACTGAAGGTACTAAAGAAACAAGAACAACAACTACCAATTCATCAGCCAATATATTACCAAAAAGTCGAAAACTTAGTGATAGGGGTTTTGTAAAATCTTCTAGGATGTTAATAGGTAAAGGATTGGAGTTGGTTGAATGTATTTACCGAAATAACCCAATCCCTTTTTTGTAAGACCCGCATAGAAATATGCCATTGACGTCGGTAAAGCTAAAGCAACAGTAGTATTTATATCATTCGTGGGTGCGGCTAACTCCCCGTGGGGTAACTGTAAGATTTTCCGAGGTAAAAGAGCCCCTGACCAGTTAGAAACAAAAATAAATAAGAACATAGTCCCAATAAAGGGCACCCAAGGACCATATTCTTCTCCAATTTGAGTTTTACTCAAGTCCCGAATGAATTCAAGGACATATTCGAAGAAATTCTGACCATCAGTAGGAATGGTTTGTGGATTTCGAACAGCTATAGCGGCTGAACCTAGTAAGATAGCCATTACAACCCAAGAAGTAATAAGTACTTGGGCATGTACCTGGAAACCTCCGATTTGCCAATAGAAATGTTGGCCTACCTCCACACCGGATATATCGTATAGCCCCTTTAGTGTGTTGATGGAACATGGTAGAACATTCATATTAACCTCTGACAGAACTAGAACTAAAAAAAGGAATTATTTTGATTCGACCATCTCTTTCTCGATTCGCCTACTTGTATATTTTGGATACCAAGTAATTACAAAATATTCCCGGCAAATTTTATCTCTTTTTTTTATATTCAGAAAAAGTAACCGATTCCAAAAATCTATGGAGTTCCCGAAGTAATGGACTTATTCTAATATTAATCAACGATTTCTTATATCGCTAGAACGACCCTCACAAATTGCGTATACGAATTTGTTAAGAATGAATCGGATTGAAGCCCTAGCATCATCATTGGCGGGAATCGAAAGATCTGCGAGATCCGGGTCACAATTTGTATCGATTAAACAAATTGTTGGAATTCCTAAAGTGACACATTCTCGAAGAACCTTATATTCTGCTTGCTGATCAACAACGATTACAATATCAGGCAACCCCGTCATATATTTGATGCCACCCAGATATGTTTGCAAGTGAGATAATTGCCTCTTCAGCATTGCTGCATCTCTTTTCGGCAGACAGTTGAATCTTCCCGCCTTTTGTTCCGCTCTCAAGTCCCGGAACTTTTGAAGTCTCGTTTCTGTAGTGGACCAATTCGTTGACATACCACCGAGCCATTTTTTATTAACATAATGACATCGAGCCCTTATTGCAGCGGATGCTACTGAATCAGCTGCTTTTTTTTTTGTACCAACTATTAAGAATTGTTTTCCCCCACTTGCGGCATCAAAAACTAAATCACAAGCTTCTGATAAAAAACGAGCAGTTCTAGTAAGATTTGTAATATGCATACCTTTACGCTTTGCAGAGATGTAAGGTGCCATTCTAGGATTCCATTTCCTAGTACCATGGCCAAAATGCACTCCTGCTTGCAGCATCTCTTCCAAATCGATGTTCCAATATCTTCGTGTCATTTTGTCATTTCTCCCCACACTCCCTATTTTTTAAAATAGACGAGATACCCTGAAATAAATAATTGTTCCGATGGAACCTTCCACTTCTATCGGAGATTGAACATGGATACACGGTCCAAGTCATTAATTCCTTGCCATTAATTCCTTTCTATTCATTATTTTTTTATAATCGGACCAGATAGTTAAAGGGATGAATCCACTCTTAGGAATCAATAAATCCTTTAACATATTCTTCTGATGTATCATGAGAATTCTTTGGAATACAAAAAGAAAATAATTCTCTGTGGTGGAACAAAATATCTCTCATGCCCCCTGCGAATAGATTCTTATTTTTGATTTCCAAAGAAGTGTTGCTGTGTTGACTTGAACGGTGTACTAATCCTTTGAATCCGGTACCAACAGGTATCATACCCCCCAGAACAACGTTCTCTTTCAGACCCTTCAACCAATCGATACGACCCCGCAGAGCCGCTTTTGCTAAAACTCGCGTGGTTTCTTGAAAACTCGCTTCGGATATGAAACTTTGAGTATTCAGAGACGCCCTCGTTATTCCCAATAAGATGGCTCGGTAACAGATTGCTTCTTCCAAAGCGCGCCCTGTTCGTTCCGCTCGCAACAATCCAATCAGTTCGCCAGGTGAAAAAACATTAGACATTCCATCTTCTGAAACCAACACTTTTGATGTTATTTGACGTACAATAATTTCTATATGCCTATTATGGATCTGCACTCCCTGGGATCGATAAACCTTTTGAATCTTATTAACCAAAGAGATACGACTTTGCGCTATGGTTAGCTCAGTGCCAATCAAGAATCCCCAAGGAATCCCAAGAATTCTTGTTATACGTTCGTTCCAACCTTCAACCCTCTTTTCTAAGTTCATTGATATTGAATCAATCGAACGCACTTCTAATACTTGTTCTACTTTTGGAAGACCCTGCGTTATATCACCAGATCTCGATTTTTCATATATAAAAGTAACTAACGTATCTCCTTCAGAAAATATTGCCCCATAATGACCATGAATGGTTGCTCCTGGAGTAGCCAAATAGGGCTTAGCAGATCTTATTACAAAAGAATCAACATGAACACTTAGAACCTGACCAGATTTTAGATGTGGTCCATATTTAGATGTACATAAATTTTCACAAAAAAACTGTCCAAGGCTAATTATTGTCGAAGTTTCTTCACAATAATCATAATGTAGAAAATACCAATTCCAATTGAATAAATTCAAAATCATGTTACTGCATGGATCGGGATTATAAATTCTCCCATTTTCATCCATTAAATAATATTTAAGTATTTGGATTTGGAAAGTCTGTTTTAAATTGTCAAGTAGCAAATATTTATTTACCAAGATCTGATTATGAGTTATTAAATGGTAAAATGAAAAAGAATTCGCAATTTTAGGGACAATCCCTAAAGGACCCAAGCAATTCCTACTTGGAAGTAGGGAATCCGTTTTATTTGAATTTTTTATCACATTCGTATATTTCAAACCCTTGAATGGACCTATTCGAAAGCAATTAGATGATGACAAAATTATGAAAGATTGACATTCCTTATTTCTATTCAACAACGTACGAATAGTTCCTTGATGTTGGATAAGTGATTGTTGAATCCTTGCCTTGGAATAAAAAAAGGGATTGAGATTGGTGCCATCTGATCCATTAGCGAGAATCAATTCTGACCCTGCCGGAGAATTCCTTTTTCTGGTATATGAAATAGGGGACTTCACTAAGTCCATTCTTATGAAATCTCGAATCAGATCCTTTACCCTTACTTCAACAAAGGAAGCATGAACCTCCTCCATAGAAGAACCATTTTTTTCTTGGTCCCAATTCAATAATAAACAAGTTCGAACTAATTGGATATTTGTGTGAGAAACCCCTCGAATGGGTTTGCCATTTTTATAGAGGATATAATTGACAACTCGAAGTTGCACATTATCCCTTTCCTGCAATGGATCCTGGGAGAAAAGCGTTGCCAAATTTACCCCATCTGCTATTTCATATGTAACTACGGGTCGAACCAAAACAAAGTACTTTTTCTTGGTAGGGGTGATCCGTTGGACATAGATCCAATTTTTCAATTTTTTTGATTCCTTAGAAGTTTTTTTTCCCGTTCCGGGTGGTATCAAGATGCCACTGTGCCAGGATATCTTATCCGTCTCTCCAGGAAAA
>QNQO01002849.1:20000-27500 GCA_003290165.1 Berberis thunbergii
GAAAAGTATAGGGTTTTGTCACCTCTCCAACCATCTCTCCATTAGGTAGGATTTTGTTGGCCCAAGCACTTATTTGTTGAGGAGAAACTGATCCAATTCGAAGTTGTTGATGTTTATACCGATCGATCATAGAAAAAAAATTCTGATTCATTCCGATCAAGCTTCCTTCCTATTTATCTGGAAGTTCTTCTCAGATACAAGGAAATGGTTCAGTTCTAGAGCCAAAGATCGTAGTTCTCGAACGAGCAATCGAAAAGATTCTGGAGCATCCTCAGGGTTAGGTATTGTTCCTCCAATGATCGTAGTACCAAGTACTTCCTGACGAGCTCTAATATGATCAGATTTATAAGTAAGCATCTCTTGTAAAATATGAGCAACACCAAATCCCTCTAGGGCCCAAACTTCCATTTCTCCTACCCGCTGTCCCCCTTGCTTGGCTCTTCCTCTAAGGGGTTGTTGTGTAACAAGCGCGTAAGGTCCACTGGAACGTCCATGGATTTTATCATCAACTTGATGAATTAATTTCAGGATATAAGACTTTCCTATTATAACAGGTTGTTCGAAAGGATCCCCCGTTCTTCCATCAAATATTCTACTTTTTCCTGGGTATTCAGGTTCAAATACCCACGGATTCGCTGTTTGCTTACTGGCTTCATATAATTCAGAAAACACTAGTTTTCTCGAAGCCTCTTGCTCATATCTCTCATCAAAGGGTGCTATTCGATAATGCCTATCTAGCAGATCCCCCGCTAACCCGAGCGAGCATTCAAATATTTGTCCTACATTCATTCGTGAAGGTACTCCTAATGGGTTGAAGACCATATCAACGGGTGTTCCGTCTTGCAAATAGGGCATATCTTGTCTCGGCAAAATTTTGGAAATGATACCCTTATTTCCATGTCTTCCAGCTACTTTATCACCTACTTTGATTTCACGTTTCTGTGAAATATATACACGAATCATTTCCGGATTATAACTGGAACCCCCTTTTTTATGGATCCATCTCACATCAATAACTCGGCCTCTGCCACCTATAGGTAATTTTAGACAAGTTTCCTTTGCAGTAGATACCTGAATGCCAAGTATGGCTCGTAATAATCTATCCTCCGGGGCATATGAAGATTCTTTCGCCATTTGCGGCGTTAATTTACCTACTAAAATATCACCCGTTTCTACCCAAGAGCCTAGCATCACAATTCCATTTCTGTCTAAATTGCGAAGTAAATGGGCTTCTAAATGCGGTATTTCATTAGTGATTCTTTCAGGGCCTTGGCTTGTCACATGAGTCTGAATTTCATATTTCCGTATATGAAAAGAAGTATAAATATCTCCATATACCAGACGTTCGCTAATGAGTACCGCATCTTCAAAATTGTAGCCCTCCCAGGGCATATAAGCTACTAATACGTTTTTTCCTAAAGCGAGTTCGCCACCAACTGTAGCAGCACCATCCGCTAAAATTTGTCCCTTTTTAATGCGTTTACCCCGCGGAACCCGGGGTTTTTGATGCATACAAGTATTTTTGTTCGAACGTTGATACATAACCAATGGGATACTTAGAGTATCTCCATTACCTGATAAAAGAATCTTGTCAGTAGCAGTATAAACGATCTTTCCCTCGTGTTCGGCTATAGCGCACACCCCCGAATCCAGAGCCGCTTGGCGTTCCAGCCCAGTTCCAACAATGCACTTCTCGGATCGAGAAAGCGGAACTGCTTGACGTTGCATATTGGAACTCATTAAAGCCCGATTCGCATCATTGTGCTCGATAAAAGGAATGAGGGAAGCTCCAATAGAAAAATATTGGAAGGGAAAAATGCTTCGAAGCTGAATCCGTTCCCATGCAATAGTCAGGAATTCTTGACGATAGCGAGCTGGAACAACCTGTTCTTCCTGAATACCATGATTTAATGCCAAAGAATTTCCGGCCGTTACCATGTAGTATTCATCTATGCTTGGTGATAAATAAACCACCCGTACCCCCTTTGAGCTTTCAGAAATTTCATAAAATGGTCTTTCTAAAGACCCCCAATGACCAATCCTCGCATGAATTGCTAAAGATCCAATGAGTCCAACATTGATTCCTTCAGATGTGTCAATTGGGCAAATACGCCCATAGTGACTAGGATGGATATCGCGTATCCGAAAACTCGCAGTTCTCCCTGTCAACCCCCCAGGACCCAAATAACTTGATTTTCGCCCATGAACTATTTGTGTCAATGGATTTGTTTGATCCATAACTTGAGATAAGGGGTGTAGGCCGAAAAAGGATTCATAAGTAGTTGTTAATGCAGTTGAAGTTACCAAATTATGAGGAGTCGGTATCCATTTTTGCCTAATCGCTCCACCTATAGTTCCCCGAACCGCATTTTCTAAACGAATCATAGCCAATCCGAATTGATCTTGTAAAAGATCCGCTACAGAACGAATACGTTTATTTTTCAAGTGATTCAGATCATCAAGTGTACCCATTCCAAATTTCATTCCGATCAAGTGATCCGCAGCTGCCAATACATCCCGCGGTAACAAAAATGTAATGTGCTGAGGTATATCAAGATTAAGTCTCCGATTCATATTTCGTCGCCCAATCTTTCCTAATTCACATCTTTGTTGAAAAAATTTCTTTTGTAATTCCTTACATAAGGACTCAGAAAATACCGGATCCCCCCCCACACAAGCAAATTGTTGATAAAACTCCAAAATGGCATTTTCTTTTGACCCAATTTTTTCTTTTTCCTTATCATTCGGAAAAGACAAGAAAATTTCAGGGTAGCATACATTATCTATAATTTCTCTTAGATTCGAACCCATAGCTGATGATGGAACTAGAATAGATATTTTTTGTTTCCTGCTCACACGCGCCCATATCCTTGCTTTTCTATCAATCTCTAATTCTGATCTTCCTCCCCAATCTGATATTATGGTACCGGTATAGACTGGAATTCCCCTATGGTCCAATTCTGAACGGTAATAAATACCGGGACTTTGCAATATTTGATTGATCACTATTCTGTATATTCCATTTACTATAAAGGTTCCCAGGGAATTCATTAGAGGAATGTTTCCAATAAATATGGTTTGTTCTTGCATATCCCTACCCGTTTTCCAAATTAATCCCGCGGGTACATATAATTCAGAACAATATGTGAGCGATTCACGCACAGCATCTCTTTCTTTTATTAAAGGTTCTACCAATTGATATGTTTCCACAAATAATTGAAATTCAATTTCTTGATCTGTATCTTCAATTTTTGGAAACTTATAAAGTTCTTCCGTCAAGCCCTGATCAATGAATCTACAAAATCCTTCAAATTGTATCTGACTAAACCCAGGTATTGTAGACATTCCCTCATTTACATCTTGAAGCATCTTTATTTTAGTTTCCCATTTATCGAAAAAATCCCATGCATTGGCTCATTCTTCCATCGAACCATATGGATTTATCTAGCAATGATGGAATATAGATTCTGTTTACGGAATCGCATGAAATTTGACCCACCTTCATATATGTAATGTATGAAATACGGTATGATATGAGCAGAGAAATCCAAATAATTTTCTACTTAAAATTTAAATTCGAATTTCTAACAAATACAAATGGAAATGACTTGATAAAAAATTCCTGAAAAAAAAAAAATTCTGCCGCTTAGGTTTATGTTATGGAGTCTTGTATACAATATAAAAAGAGAAAAAGTGATCAAAAATTCACCTATTATTCTGATAATACACTCTGATTGAATACCAAAAAAGTAAAGGGACTCCGAATTTTTAATCTCTTCCCTATAAATGCGATAAAGACAGAAAAGATTCGCAGAGAGGAGAGACATTGTGACCCATTTGTTATGTTAGTCAAATTCGCGGAATACTAATGTAGTGCGCAAGAGGGGTTGTATTTATTAATAACACACAGGTCTGATTATGCGCATATCGCCTATCTAAGTTCTACTTGGGACAACATGACATGAAACGTGCTATATCCTAAATGATTTTTGATATTCAACAGATTCAATGAAAAATTGAAGCATGGTAATTCCCTTTTCCCTTCCTTAATTCCCCTTATTTCGCTTATAGACATATATAAATAAGAGAGCGTGTTAGGTATATCTGTGTAAAAATTGATGTTCTGGGGTTTACATATACACATAATTGTTGTTATAATTGTAATTGAAAAGTTTTTTATTTGAAAATAGTTGAAATTGACACTAATTAGTTGCATATCAATTGAATTTTCTTAATACTCACTTTTCTTATAACATTAAGGAAACAAACGCAATTTGAGATCCAAGAACTGAAGGCACAGTCAATAGTTAATGGTTCCTATTTCCATTTCATTTTTGATTCTGTAACTGAAAAGCCACATTCTCTCTTTCAATAGAAAGCAAAGGGAGGGTTGGCGTTGTGTAGTTGGAAATTTGAGATACTCTACAATTAATTCAAAGGAAGCCACCGGTTCCAATAAAAGGGCGAGTTTCTTTTAGGTTTATTAGAATAGAAAGGGGGTAAGAAAAACGGGATTCAAGATGCAAATCCAATCAAAAAATGGAATAGTTCTATCTATTTTTTTTTTTCCGTTTTGGCGGCATGGCCGAGTGGTAAGGCGGGGGACTGCAAATCCCTTTTTCCCCAGTTCAAATCCGGGTGTCGCCTGATCAATAAAAACTAGAAATCCTTTTGTTGGTAGTATAAAAATCGACAAATTCTTGCCCATCAAAAGCAAGGGAAAAGGGCTAGAACGGCCGATACGTGCTCAAAATAGGGAGGTTCTATATCTATAAAAAATGTTAATCCTTACGACTAGGGTTCAAGGAAGGGTTTTAGTATAATAAAAGGGCTAGTCTATCAAGACTTTCATTACTAGTGTAGCGTCTACTGACCGAGTCTTGAGTTAGATAGTCAAACGGGGAATCAAACAAATTAAATTAGTAGTGGTGTAAAGGGCATAAGATACTTTGTATACAGACTCACAAAAGTCTCCGAATGTTCAGACATTCACCCAATATTGGATTGGATGGATAATTGGCTTTTCGTAGAATCAAATCAAAGTTTTTTTTTTTACTTTTAGTTTCGGTAACCCCCAGGGAAAGGTAGAATGTAATGGGTGGTCTCCCGACTGTCTCTGTGCAACAATCGGGAAAAAAAAAGTAAGTACGGATTAGAGCAAAGAAGGGATAGAAAAATCTGAGATATTTTGATCTATCTTGATTGTCTTTTTTATGTCTTTCGCTTATGAAGATCAATAAAAAACAATAGGGCTTACTATTCCTACGTGTTCCATTACGAACATTCCTTTCAGTTTTCTAATTCCAAAGAGTAACTGTGCTCTTGCTTGGGCTTAAGGCTTCCCAAATTCACCGGAAATCATATAAAAACTTGGTATGGGTGGATTTATTGGATTGGTTTATCAATTGTCTTCCTTCGGTCAGAATCCCTTTTTGACTCTGCGCCATTGATTCCATTATTATTAGTGATCAATAATCACTAATAGAAGAATTTCTTCATATTCATAGAGATAGGGGACATAATTCACATGGATATAGTAAGTCTTGCTTGGGCTGCTTTAATGGTAGTCTTTACATTTTCCCTTTCACTCGTAGTATGGGGAAGAAGTGGACTCTAGAGTCACTAAAAATTGAATTGAGTAATCAAACTGTATCAATAGTTTCAGAGATCATTCTGCAAGGCGTTTTTCATTTTAATAAAAAAGACTCCCATTTCCAAATTCTACAGGAATTCAGTACCAGTAAAAGTAGAGTAATATATGAAGAATAACCTTTCAATTAAACAAAAATTTCAATGATTCCCATGTTCGTATTTTCAAAGTAAAAGGGATATACATGAAATTTTTCAAAAAAAAAAAAAAGGATTCCGAAGAGTAAAAGTGGACATTCTATTATCGGATTGATGGAATCACGACAAATCAAATGGATGTAGCAAAGAATTAGACTAAAATTGAGGGGCTCCTTCCATTTATTATGTACTTATATGTACATTACACATATGTGATTTATGTGTACCTGGATGAATATACATATTTTAGATGGATCTATAATAAAAAAGCCTATATTTTTTTTACAGTCTAACTTTTTACAATGATACGATAGATAGTATGGTAGAAAGGTTCCTATATTTCTTTCTACCATACTATCAGATCTCCTATACTGTTGATTCTAATCCATTCATCTCAATCAAGACGTGGGATTTGAATCTCCTTTCATTTATTCCATTAATTAATTATAAGAACTGACAAGTCAAGCTTGATTTTAATTTTAATCATTTTGACTGACCGTTTTTACATAAATAATAAGTAAAAAAGCAGTAGGAATTAGAATGAACAATGCAGTAGCAATAAATGCGAGAATATTTACTTCCATAATTTTATCGTTTTTTTTTACTTCACAATAACTCGGGATCTAATCCCATAGAGATTCTAAGTCTTTCTCCTGTAAATTCCAGGGGATGCAATTCATCCCGATGATATTAAACCGATGATATTAAATCGGATTAATATTATGAATAACAATATCTGAGCTATCAAATCTATTTACCGTCGAGAATTTAATAGTATAACATATGAAGATCTTTTAGACATACGGAATGGAATTCCTGATCCAATCAAGAATCCTGTTGAATTTTTCATTCTTTGTTTCTTTTCTATACCCTCCCATTTTCTTTATAGAAAGAAAATCAAATAATGAGGTATCATCTGACCCATCTTACGCTTCGATTGGTCACAAACCAATCCATATAGTAGAAGTGAAATAAAAGAAAAAAAAAAAGAAGCAAAGCAATTAAGTTTGAAACTCAGTTTTTTATAATCTAATTTCCTTAGAAGACAAAGAGGTTTGATAAAGATCGGTCCCGGTCTAAGAAATATTACTATTTCGACAAAATTACTATTCCATATTTGAAGCTTTCTTCGATAGGACCATTCAAAGAAATAGGAATAAAAAGATATTATTCATTCCTTTACTAAGCTAAGACTTAGAGTGATAGATCTTTGTTTGATCTTTCTTTTTTTAATATAATATCTTTTTGCCTTGGATTGATACTAGGACACACATAGAATCTCCAAAATTCGGTGTGCAATTTAATTTGACTGAAATAGATAGATTTTTCCAATTGGGAATTGGGGTTATACAAACTCGGAGCTAGTAAAGGGAGGTACTTTTTAGATTAAAAGTATTCCGACGGGGTAACTAAGGTTAAGTTCATTTTCTATCTACAATATAATAAAAAATCCCAATTTGTGTATGTGCTCCAGGAAAACAAATGGGTATTCTATTCCATGGATCGGGAGCAAGCGAAAAATCCAGACAAGAACACCATCACCATCTCTTGGAATCCTGCATTATAGTGCTACCAACAATTGTACCAATCTACATATGTCTCTCCCTCATCAATCGGTACTAATTAAATTTAAATTAATTAAAATTGCCATATTGTATTTGTTCAATAAGAAATGTAAAACGATAAAGGAAAGAAAAAAGAAATAAGAATCCC
>QNQO01002849.1:32500-87880 GCA_003290165.1 Berberis thunbergii
GCGTTCTGCAGAATATATGACTCATGCGCCCTTAGGTTCTTTAAATTCTGTGGGTGGTGTAGCTACTGAGATCAATGCAGTCAATTATGTTTCTCCTAGAAGTTGGTTAGCTACTTCTCATTTTGTTCTAGGATTCTTCCTATTCGTGGGCCATTTGTGGCATGCCGGAAGGGCCCGTGCAGCTGCAGCCGGATTTGAAAAAGGAATTGATCGTGATTTGGAACCTGTTCTTTTCATGACCCCTCTTAATTGAGACAGTAGATCAAATGTCTGAAGTCGGAATCCGTTTGATTCTATCAGACGTATTGGGATTGGGCTCAGATCATACTAAAAAAAAAAAAAAAAAGTATTCCCCCTTTTTTTTTTTAACCCGTTTATATTATCTTTAGCTATTTTTTTTCTGGCTCGGCTATCCCACCTAGCCGAGCCAGGCGAAACAAATAAAATGAAGAAAGAAATCGATTCAACGAGTAAAAGGAGAGAGAGGGATTCGAACCCTCGATAGTTCTTTGTTCAAGACTATGCCGGTTTTCAAGACCGGAGCTATCAACCACTCAGCCATCTCTCCGAAAGACAATCTCTATTTTATTTCTATTCCCCCGAATAGAACATGGCCATATGGGTTGATACCATACTATCACTATCTCTAGAAACATCCCAGGCGTGCCTCCAGATTTTGATCTATCTATTTATATTATATATATGGTATATGGATAGACGCATGATCCAGCATGCCCGTTTATTTTGTGAAGTAAATCAAAAATTTATCCTCGACTGCATATCTGAATAAAGTGGTAATTAAGTCCTATAGGATTAATGGGTTCATGGTCAAATCCCTCCACGATGCATTTTATTAAAATTTTTTGGCTGAGAGAGGGATCAAATGGTATAGTTCACTTGTTGGTAGCTTGGAGGATTAGAAGCATGACTATTGCTTTCCAATTGGCTGTTTTTGCATTAATTGCGACTTCATCAATCTTATTAATTAGTGTACCCGTTGTATTTGCTTCTTCTGATGGTTGGTCAAGTAACAAAAATGCTATATTTTCTGGTACATCATTATGGATTGGATTAGTCTTTCTAGTAGCTATCCTTAATTCTCTCATCTCTTGAACCTATTCGATTCGCAATTTCCCGAATCAAAAAATGAAATGACCCCTCCCTCGAATCCCTTCGGGTTGTGAGACACATAAAAATTCCATAATAATATATGAGTCTCTAAAATGAAAAAAAAGAAAATTGGGGGGGTCAAAGTCAAACTTCTTGAATGAAACAAAAAATTGAATTATGTTATTTTAACATATATAATATCCTTTATAAATATATATTGTAATTATATAAATAATAATTGGAATCGTATCGTATATAGTATCTGTTACTGTTCAAATAGAATTGAGATATATCATATATGTAGGGACATAACATGTATATCAGGAACAAAAATAACGCGGATATGGTCGAATGGTAAAATTTCTCCTTGCCAAGGAGAAGACGCGGGTTCGATTCCCGCTATCCGCCTATGGTGAAGTAATGTAATCGGATAAATAATTGGGTATAGTTGACTACGGTAGTGATAGTATAGTGGTTGTATCTTACTCCTTCTTTTCCTCCGATCCAAAACAAAGGGAAGAATGGTCATTAATTACTAATTAGCAAACTTAGACCTAAAATTTGACAAAAAAACGAAATTGCGGAGACAGGATTTGAACCTGTGACCTCAAGGTTATGAGCCTTGCGAGCTACCAAACTGCTCTACCCCGCGCTGATAGAGAATAGCTGTGAACTAGTGGATAAACAAGAGTTAGATGCGCCCCTCTACCATATCTATACAAATAGAATAGCCCATTTATACAGAATGGTAAAGGGAGCTCTCTATGATCATCGATCATAGAGATCAATAGAAACATGAAGTGATATTTTGATCCTTACCAACTGGATCTTGTTGCCCCGGTAATAAACATGCATTAAGCATTTCACGAAGGATGTGTCCGGATAACCCAAAGTCCCGATAGTTAGCTCTTGGTCTTCCGGTCGAAAAACAACGTCGATGAAGACGTGTGGGTGCACTATTCCGTGGTGGGGATTGTAATTTTCCATGAATTTCCCATTTGTCATTCAACGACGAAACTTTTTTGATTTCGTTTTTTGAGGATCGACGAATCAAATGATATTTCTGTTCCAATCTCTGCCTCTTCTTCTCCCTCTGAATCAAACTTTTCCTTGCCATAATGGTTCAAGTTCCTATTATTATCAATGATACAAGTCGGATCCTAGATGTATAAATATAAGAAGGTTGTCCCCCTTCCCCATCGAACCAAATGAAATGGTCGATGCTCCCGCCTATTACAAAAATGAATTAACCAAATTTTCCTGATGTAGAGGCAATCAAGAAAGCTGCATAAGTGAATATATACCCTACAGAAAAGTGGGCTAATCCAACCAATCTTGCTTGCACAATGGACAGAGCCACTGGTTTATCTCTCCATCGAATCAAATTGGCCAAAGGTGTGCGTTCATGAGCCCATGCTAAAGTTTCAATTAATTCTTGCCAATATCCACGCCAGGAAATTAAGAACATAAATCCAGTAGCCCAAACAAGATGTCCAATAAAAACATCCACGCCCATACCGATAAACTATTCATACCAAAGGGGTTATATCCATTGATAAGTTGTGAAGAGTTTAACCATAAGTAATCTCTTAACCATCCCATCAAATAGGTCGAGGATTCATTAAACTGTGAAACGTTACCTTGCCACAATGTGATGTGCTTCCAATGCCAATAAAAGTAACCCATCCAATGGATTTAACATCCAAAAAACTGCCAATAAAATGCGTCCCAAGCCGAATATCACAAGTACCACCTCGTCCCCGGACCGTCACAAGGAAAACTATACCGAAATCCTTTTTATCTGGCATTAACTTGGAACCACGTGCATCTAAAGCACCCTTTACTAAGATCAATGTAGTTGTATGTAAACCTAGAGCATAGCATGATGAACCAAAAAGTCTCCAGGGCCAATTGTTAAGAATAGAGAATTACTATTCTCATTAACAGCATTTAACCAGCCAGGCAACCATATGCTTCGACCTGCATTAAATGCCGGGCCATTCGTTGAAGATAAGAGTACATCGAACCCGTAGGAAGTCTTACCATGAGCAGATTGTATCCATTGGGCAAATATAGGTTCGATCAAGATTTGTTCTCCGGAGTACCAAAAGCGAGCATGACGTCATTATGGACATAAAGTCCCAGGGTATGGAACCCAGAAATAGGCTGGCCCAACTTAAATGGGAAATGATAGCTTCTTTATGGTCTAACATTCTTGCCAATACATTATCCTCATTCTGTTCCGGATTGTAATCTCTAATAAAGAAAATAAGCTCCATGAGCAAAAGCTCCTGTCATGATGAATCCTGCAATGTATTGGTGATGAGTATAATAACGCAGCTTGAGTAGTAAAATCTTGCGCTATGAATGCGTAAGCAGGTAAGGAGTACATGTGTTGAGCGACCAAGAAAGTAATACCCCTAAAGAGGCTAGAGCAAGACCTAATTGAAATGAATCGAGATTATTGATTGTATCATAAAGACCCTTATGTCACGCCCAGTCGCCCTCGCGGGAGGAATATGTGCTTCTAAAAGATCTTTCATACTGTGTCCCAATCCCGAAATTTGTTCTTACATATGACAGCAACAAGAAAAATAAATGCAATAGCTAAATGATGATGAGCCATATCGGTTAGCCATAACTTTGCGTTTGTGGATGAAATCCCCCAAGAAGAGTTAGAATGGCAGTTCCTGCGCTTGGGGAGGTTACAAAATAAAAGTGAATACCAAGAATCGGGGTTTGGCGGCAGGTAAAGAATTCCCTGACCTGGTAAAAAGTGGGCCTAACCTTGGGGGATGCCGGTAATACATCTAAAAATTATATCCAGCGAACGTATTCCCCCTAGGAACGAGGAATAGCAAACAATGCCAACTAAATGCCCGTCCAGGCCAAGGAGCTTAACTCCGAAGCAGTCCTGACAAATGATGATTCAGGCGAGATTCGGCATTTTTGAACCACGAAACGCTTGGTTTCCATTTCGGTTGTAGATGTAACCAACCCGCTATTAAGGATATGGCAGAAAGAAATAATAGAAAAAGAGCTCCAGTATAAAGATCTTCATTAGTGCGTAAGCCGATTGTATACCACCACTGATAAACACCGGAATAAGCGATATTCACAGGGCCGAGAGCACCCCCTCGAGTAAAGGCTTCCACAGCTGGTTGACCAAAATGAGGATCCCAAATTGCATGAGCAATAGGTCTTACATGTAAAGGGTCCTGTACCCATGACTCAAAATTTCCTTGCCAAGCTACATGAAACAGATTTCCGGAAGTCCACAGAAAAATTATTGCTAACTGCCCAAAGTGAGAAGCAAAAATATTCTGATAAAGACGTTCCTCAGTAATATCATCATGACTCTCGAAGTCATGTGCGGTAGCAATACCAAACCAAATACGACGAGTAGTGGGGTCCTGAGCTAAGCCTTGGCTAAACCTTGGAAATCTTAATGCCATAATGCTTTTCAAATCTCACTAGCCATTATCCTACGTGCAATAATTCTTGCTAAGAAGAACGCCCATGTTGTGGCAAATTCCACCCAGAAGGTAATGGGTTTACCCTAAGCACGTCCTTGTACAATGCTCAAGGCTCTAGGGCTGAGTAGCAGGAGCAAACCTTTAATTTGTTAATGAGCCAAACGATAGATTAATAAGTTTCCTTGCCAATAACAGACGGCCGCTGAAAAGAAACATTAAACTGAAAGCCCACACAAAATGAGCACCTAGGAAAAAGGCCATATGCAGATAATGACGAACCATAAGAACTGAATTACCTGGGATGCCTGTGCCCATAAAAAATCAACGGAGCCATCCATTAATAGTAATGGAACTCTGCGCAAAGTTTCCTCCGTGATATGAGTTACCACCCCTTCATCATTTATACTACCCCAAACATCGGACTATGCAATTTCCAACTGAAAATGGAATATTACTACCCGAAATTGCATTGTACATCCAGAATAGACCTAAGAAGACATGATCCCAGGCGGATACTTGGCATGTCCCTACCTCTTCCAGGCCCGTCACAAGGGAAACGAAAACCAAGATTTGCTTTATCGGGTATCAAACGGGAACTGCGGGCGAATAGAACCCTTTCAATAGTATCAATACCGGTCACATGGATCGTAAATGCATGAATGTGTGTACCAAAAATCTGCAGTTCCTAATGGAATAGGTAACAAAGCAACCTTGCCGCCTACTGCTACTAAACCACTACCCCCCAAGTCAAGCTGTACTTGTTGTTGCACGCAGGGGCTGTTGCGCCAGGTGCTAAAGCGTGGTATTTTGTATCCATTGAGCAAAGACGGGTTGTAATGTATAGCGGTATCTGAAAACATATCTTGGGGACGCCCTAGAGCGCTCATGTATCATATGAATATACAAAACCAAAGCTGTGAAAACCTAGAAATATACATGCCCAGTTGAGATGTGATATGATTGCATCGCGGTGCCTAAGGACACGATCTAATAGATCATTGTATCGAGTAGTTGGATTCATTAGTCTCTTACCATAAAAATGGGCTGCATGCGCAGCAGCACCAACTATGAGAAATCCACCCGATCCACATGTGATGTGTGAACAATGAAAGTTGTGTACCATAGTCAGTAGCTAGATATGGATAAGGGGGCCATGGAATACATATGATGAGCTACAACAATAGTTAAAGAACCTAACATAGCTAGGTTAAGAGCTAATTGACCATGCCACGACGTTGTTTAGGATCTCATAGAGGCCTTTATGAACCCTGGCCGGTAATGGCCTTTATGAGCCTCCAAAATCTCTTTGAGACCATGACCAATACCCAATTGGTCCTATACATGTGGCCGGCTATCAGGAAAAGAAATTGCAATAGCTAATGATGGTGTGCAATATCGGTCAGCCATAGACCCCCTGTTACTGGATCTAATCCTCCACGAAAGTAAGAAATTCCGCATATTTTGACCAATTCAAGGTAAAAAATGGAGTTGCTCCCTCGGCAAAACTGGGATAAGTTGAGCCAAAAGATCCCGATTCAAGATGAATTCATGGAGGAAGTGGGATCTCTTTAGGATCGACTCCAGCGTCTAGAAATTGGTTAATTGGTAAAGATACATGTACTTGGTGCCCCCGCCAAGCAAGGAGACCCAAGTCCTAGTAACCCCCGCTAAGTGGTGATTCAACATAGATTCTACATCTTGGAACCAAGCCAATTTTGGAGCAGCTTTGTGATAATGGAACCAACCGGCAAAAGCATTAATGCTGGCAAAACCAATGCACCAATTGCAGTACAATAGAGTTGTAATTCACTAGTTATTCCAGACGCCTCGCCAAATCTGAAAAAAACCGGAGGTTATTTGTATTCCTCGGAACCCCCCACCCACATCACCATTCAATATTTCTTGGCCCACTATTGGCCAAACCACGCTGGGCACTAGGTCCTATGTGAGTAGGATCGCTTAGCCATGCTTCATAATTGGAAAAACGGGCACCATGGAAATACATGCCATCAGCCAAAGAAATATGATGGAGAGTTGACCAAAAATTGGGCACTAAATATTTTTCGAGAGATCTCTCCAAATCACTCGTATGGCTATCGAAATCGTGAGCATCGGCATGTAGTTCCAGATCCAAGTGGTAGTATCCGGCCCTTAGCTATTGTTTTCTTGAGAAATGACCCGGTCTGGCCCATTCCTCGAAAGAAGTTTACGGGATCCCTATCCACCAAAATTTTCACTTCTGGTTCCGGCGAACGAATAATCATTATGAGTCCTCCTCTTTCCGGACAACATACAAAGATACCTGCCAACAGTCAAGTAATTAGTGAACCTATGGAGAGATATTTTTAATTAGTTAGTTCCCTTTTCTTTTCTATCTCCCAATCCATCCATTTTATTAGTTATTTACTAGAGCAATTATGATCTGTAAGTCGATCCGGGGCAAGTGTTCGGATCTATTATGACATAGCCGTGGGGTGCGCAACGGACCTTTTAAAATCGCGGGAACCTTTTCTCGGCTTCAACTTGACACAAAAAAGATTTTTTTTTTAGTTTGAATCACAGAAAGGAATATATTCTGTACTGTCTCCGCGTATTCTTTCGAAATAGAAACGAGTTAGAAGAGATATAATGAAATTCCTTACCTTAATTGGCTCTTCCCAGAGGAATAATCCCCCCCTTTTTTTTTTTTACTAACGGATCCAACAAAAAATGAAATATAATTTTCAATATTATAAATAGGAGTGTTTTTTATTCAAAGCGCCTCGTGATCTTCAACCAATTATGAGCTTCAATATAATTACCTGGAGTAAGCGCTATAGCTTGTTTCCAATACTCAGCAGCTTGATGCGAACCAAGACTCTGCAATTTCAGGAATCTCCTTGTTGAATGGCCTGTTTCTCCTCGGTCGGAATAGGTGGGGTCAATTCCTTTCCTTAGAACCGATACTTGAGAGTTTCCTACCTCATACGGCTTCCAGCAATCAAATTAATTTTTTGGCTGTACCATCTTAATGCCATCCTATGGAACTTGAATAAGATTCCTGTCGTAAATCCATCCTTATTTAGATTTCTCAGGTTACCGACCAGAATGGTTAATTAATTCCCATGAGTTTCAAACTTGGAATTTGGATTAAATAATCAGTTTTCTCTTTATCCACCTTTTCAGAAAAATGAAACGTAGATATCCATTGCTATCGGTAGAATTTTCTGAAAGGTAACTATCTCGTTTCATATATCAATGAATATAGATATTCTTTGAAAAAGGGACTCTTTCTCCATAAGTAAAGAAAACAAAGAACTTACTATCTTTGGGATCCTGTATGCTACACCCGCTGCTCAATACAGTGGATGACTCTATTACATAAGTGATTTCCTAACTTTATCGCATTATCATGCGATAAGTAAGCGTTCTTGTTGTATCGGCCAAAAAAAACCTCCGCTAATTGATCTTTACCGGTGCCTCCTATCCGTATAACCATAGATCTTTTATATCCATAGAATAAACGTAATTATAGCCATATGCTAGTTCTCATATTTTGGACTTCTATAAGAGCTTCTCTTTCTTTGCTACAGCTGATAAATTCTTGCTTGTACGATACATATGTAGAAAGCCCCTTTTTTTTGTTCTAGTATTTACTAGTGATTTCTCTTTTTTTCCTCTTTCATAGTGGAGATAGTCGCACGTAATGACAGATCACGGCCATATTATTAAAAGCTTGTGGTAAGAACGGTTTCGTTCTAGTGCCCGGAAATAATATTCCAAGCTTTCGTATGTTCTCCGTGCTTTATGGATAAGACCTTTGTTATATAGTATATAACTTCGATCATAGGGATCAATCTCTAGTCGCGTAGCTTCATAATAATTCTGTAAAGTTCCGCATAATTTCCTTCGGATTGAGCTGACATCCGTTACGGTGTTCATTCTCTATTCAAAGAATCCCCGTTCCAAAACCGTACCACGAATTTCACTTCATACCGGCTCCTCCCCTTATGTGCAGAATGATAATAATCTCGCGAATCAAAAAAGACCGAAATATTCTCATTATGAACTGACAGGGGCTAGCGTTTTTACAAGAAATCTCTAGCCAACCCTCCTGCAGGAGGTCTTTTTTACCACCAAGCGTGTTGGCGATAGATAGAAAAGGTAACTCCAACAATTTCTTTGTCCTCAACGCCCCCCATTTCCAGGAATTAGTCACTTCAACGGTCTTCGATGGTTATATGGGTATCCAAAGTACAAACGAGATGGATGTTTGTTTTCCCAACCATTCTTGCTAGTTCCGATTCCGATAAGGGGGATAATTGATAACAAAGTTTTTGTGTTGTTGATTCCTAGGTGTAGTGCTTCTTCCCCTATGCCGCCTATTGGTACTAGTAGAGTAGAATTAATCCGTAATACAGAACCTATAGGTGTAATAGGTGTAACCTCTCGCTCAAGACTAGAATCGAAAATTGAAGCATCTGAGGCTGCATCAACCGAGGATACACGACAGAAGGAATTGTTCTATTCCCAAACTTCACCTTCAACAGCGTAGGTTTATTTTATTTCAATAAGAATTTATTCTTTCTATCCCGAAGCATGTGGCTTTTCTTGTTAAGGACTGAGAACGCTAAATATAAAAGAATCAAATCACACCATCTCTGTAATAGGTAAATGCCTCTTTTCCCCAGGAAGTTGTTCGGATTATTCGTAAGTAGAGTATTGGCCACCAATTGAAAAGTCCTTATCAATAAATTTCCATTTATCCGCGATCTAGGCCATAGTTAACCAATCCATTCGATAATTCTTCTCATTACCTCTCGCGGGGAAAAGAATCCCACAAACAAAGGAATTGTACAGTACGAAATAACATAAAAAAGACTCATTTCTAAAAAAAATAAAAATGTGGACCTTCCACTAAAGTGTTCCTTTGCGACAGGAATCAATAGAAATATTGTGAATCCGGTTGGATTTCACCCAAATCAAATGTATTCGTATACCAATGAACTGAATTCTTACTATTTCAATTTCATCGGAAGTTGAAGAATCGAACAATTTGTCATACAGATTATGATAACTCGAGAAGTTTGTTTTGATTGGATTAAGATCCAAGGAGGAAATAAATCATTCTATGATATAAAAGTAGAACAACCTTCTTTAGTGTGCATAGCGTGTATACACAATCAAAATATAGAAATCCATGGTTTAATTCAGGGAATTGTAATAGCATCCATGGGGTAAGGAGTTGTTGTTGGATAAAATCTTAAACGGGGAAGGGGTTTTTTTAATTCCTATGGAACCATAGTTAAGTATAAATATAACCATGTCTAAAGTAATTATATAAAAAACTATAGATCCATCAGGGATTCGTTACAATTCAGTGTTTAATCTGGTACCAAGTATAAGATATCAGAAAAAACGTATCGTCGTCTTGACCAAAACCAACACACGAATATATTAATATCTTTTTCTTTTTCGTCATTTTGTTTTAATGGGTTTTCACCAATAAAAAATATGCCCTTTATATCTCCCGAACCCGAAAGAAGATCCTTCTTTTTTTTTCTATAATTGATTGACCATACCTATACTTACTGCAATACTATAAATGATGACTCGATATTCACTCGTTTTCTGGGTCTTAATCATAATATTTTGTAGGAGAGATGGCCGAGTGGTTGAAGGCGTAGCATTGGAACTGCTATGTAGGCTTTTGTTTACCGAGGGTTCGAATCCCTCTCTTTCCGTACCTTCACCTAATCTAATTTACGAACGTTACAAACCGCAATGTATTAAATACGAATAGATACTATTATTCTAACAGTTAAACCTTTCTTTGATATAGATTCGCTATTCCTAATTGCTGTAGTACAAAAATACAGGTAAAGGGTAGCCAAGGCATGAAAATTGACCCCGACCCACTTTTGATACCTAAATGGGATAGGAAAAAATCCGGATCAAGTCTCTCATCTAAAGTCAATTTACTTCGACGAAAAAGGGAGGAGCACCCGAACCCCTGTTCCTTGTTGTTTTAGTTAGGTTCAAGTCTGACGAGAATAATATTCTACGACTAGCAACTCATTGATTTTTAAACCAACCCACTTACTATCTATTATTTGATTTATATTGGGATGAGTGAAGAGTCAAATGTTTTGGCAATTCCTCATGTGGGAATGAATCAAGAGAATTTTGAATCAGAGCTATGGATTTTTGTTCATCCCTTGTCGTAATAATATCTCGGGGTTTGCAGCGGTAACTTGGTATATCCACTATACGACCATTAACTAAAATATGCCTATGGTTAACTAATTGTCGGGCTCCTGGAATGGTCGAAGCCATACCTAATCGAAAAAGTATATTATCCAAACGCATTTCAAGTAATTGTAGTAAAACCTGACCTGTTGAACCTTTGGCTTTTCCAGCGATACGAACATATTTAAGCAATTGTCGCTCTGTCAGACCATAATGAAAACGCAATTTTTGTTTTTCTTCTAGACGAATACGATATTGAGATCTTTTCCCGGAACGCGATTGGTTTCGAGGATCACTTCCGGATGTAGGACTTTTACTAGTAAGTCCCGGTAAAGCTCCCAGACGGCGTATTTTTTTAAAACGAGGCCCTCGGTAACGAGACATAAATACTCCTTTATTTTTTTTATAAAATTTATTTTATAGAATTATAGAATAAACCTAAATTAAGACTGAACTAAACGATAAACAAAGCGACATCTACTGAAGTAGACTACAACAAAAAAGAAAAAAAAATGAGATGAATTGTATCAATATCCAGACTTTTTTGTATATTTTATATTATATATAGTAAGAGTTTAGGGATACTTTTCCTAATTTGTTCGGGAGAGATCTCATTGCTCCAATCAGTTTTTTTTTTTTTCATAGTTGGGAGTTCTTACACGATAATAGATATAGATCAGTGACCAGACGAGGGAAAAGTCTTTTCAATAAGATTTCAAGGAGACATTATTCATTGTGTAAAAATGTAAAAGTAAAAAAAAAAGTTGACCTAACGAAAGAAAAGCCTACTATCGGAATCGAACCGATGACCATCGCATTACAAATGCGATGCTCTAACCTCTGAGCTAAGCAGGCTTAGATAACAACACAAATTTGTGTTGTCCACAGGAATTTCATAAAATAGAATAGTGGGATCCTAGTTAACTATTCAAAATTCATAATGAATATAGATATGCATATAGAAAAGAAAGAATGGAATAGAATTAAATAGAATGAATAAGAATATATAATTCTATTTATATATATAAAATAAATATATAATATATTAATATGTAGAGAACAATTGAAATTCAAAATTTTCTAATATATTATAAAAAATAAAGTTATATATTCTATGGATTAGGTATACTTTTAGTCTTTTAGTAAAAGAATTAGATTCTAATTATAATGTTATAGTGGGCCAGCCCTAAGGAAAAGATAAGGATACAGATCAAAATGAAACATTCCTATGGTTTAATTCGAAAAAGTAGGGGATAAAAAAAAAAGAATTGACCCTTCAAGTATTCTAAATATCTCGTAAAAATGGAGAGGAAAAGAGGGATATATGTGGTATATATCCATCCATATTGAATTGCAGATACATCAATGATAGAATCATTTCTGATTGGAACAAATGCCGGTCCTCTGATAGAGATGAAAGAATATAGACAAAAAAAAGCACAAACAAATAGGAGGAGACCCCTATATTTTTTATATTTTCTATATAGGAATTTTCATCTAAAGAATTTGAAGGCTCCAGCATAAATGAAAGAAAGAAGGAGATGGCATCCCAAAGAGATCCTAGAAAAAGGGGGATATGGCGAAATTGGTAGACGCTACGGACTTGATTGGATTGAGCCTTGGTATGGAAACCTACTAAGTGAGAACTTTCAAATTCAGAGAAACCCTGGAATTAAAAATGGGCAATCCTGAGCCAAATCCTGTTTTCATAAAAAGGTGTTCAGAAAGAAAAAAAAAGGATAGGTGCAGAGACTCAATGGAAGCTGTTCTAACGAATAGGGTTGACTGCGTTGGTCGAGGAATCTTTCTATCGAAACTCCGGAAAGGATGAACCTATATATGTACGTATTTGTACTGAAATAGCAAAAATTAATGAGATCTGAATCCATTTTATATGTATATGAAAAATTGAAAATGGATTGTGAATCGATTCCAAATGGAAGGAAGAATCGAATATTCGCCGATCAAATCAGTCACTCTATGGTCTGATAGTTCTTTTCAAGAACTAACTTATTGGACGAGAGTAAAGATAGAGTCCCGTTCTACATGTCAATACCGACAACAATGAAATTTATAGTAAGAGGAAAATCCGTCGACTTTAGAAATCGTGAGGGTTCAAGTCCCTCTATCCCCAAAAAAGATCGGTTTTCCTTTCTAACTATCTTTTTATCCCCCCCTTTTTTTTTCAGCGGTTCAAAATTAGCTACGTTTCTCATTCACTCTTTCACAAACAAAAAAAAATCGGCAGAGAAATGTTTCTCTCTTTTCACAAGTCTTCTTATATATCTTATATATAATATATAAGATATACGCTCAAATGAACATCTATGAGCAAGGAATTCCTATTTGAAATATTCACAGTCCATATCGTTATTTTGAATTAAAATTCACTAAAAAAAAAGTATTATTTTTGAAGATCCAAAAAATTCAAGGGCCTGCGTAAGACTTTGTAATGCTTTTTAGTCTATTTTTGAATTGACATAGCCTAAGCGCCCTTTCTTTTAGTAGTATTTAGTAGTAGTAATATGGAAATGATGCACCGGGAAGAGTCGGGATAGCTCAGTTGGTAGAGCAGAGGACTGAAAATCCTCGTGTCACCAGTTCAAATCTGGTTCCTGACATGTGGTTATAATAATGTATACTCGTACAAATTAATTGATATAGATCATGATATATACGTATCTATTTTTTGTCTCTAGCGATATACCCCTTTGGTTGTCTAAAGATATGCTCCAATTTTTTGTAGATGAGTAAAGAATACAATATTCTAAAATAGATAGAATCCATATATAGGTTAAAGAAAAAATTAGATTATGTTTCCTCTTCTTTTTTGTTTGCTCGTAGGGTGCTTTCTTTCATTCAAAAAGAATGTTAATACTTCATACATATCCGAAAAGTGAAGTTTTTTTAGTTGGTTGAAAACCCCAAAGTCTAAAAGAGTAAAACAGTGGGAATAGAAAAAATCATTTCAGATAGATACAGTACAAATAGAATCCAAAACCCTTTCATTTCTTTTCATTTTTTTTTTTGCATTTTCTATTTCTTTATTTCCCTCTACGTGACTTTCTAGAACCCTTCTAAATGATGTGCGCGGTACAAAGTTCATGATAAAGAACTCTTTTGGTTCATTTTACCAGCTCATCTGAAAAAAAAAAAAAAAAAATCTTCCCAATTTTTGGGGATATCAATGAAACCCTATATTTGTTTTATTTCGCGCATCTATAATATGAATGAAAGTCCAATGACTCTGTTTGATCTCGAACAAAATGTAAAAATATTCCTCGAGTACTGAATGCATCAAGTAGAGAAAATATTACATTTCTATCATTCTAAAGAAGCATCTGTATTTCATAGAAATTTGGGCAATATAACCTTACGTAAGGCCATCCCTATCAACCTTCGAGAGCAATCAAATACGTTTCGGCGCGCATGATATCGATAATAGATTCCCAACATATCATGAAATTCCCGTTCTAAAAATCCCGCTTTACCAAAATCCAGAAACAGACGGAATTCTAGGATTACTCCTTGGGGCAACTACTTTTATGCAAACCTCCTCCGGTTTGATCCACACCATACTGTATTCTCGTAAGATGATACACACTAGCTAACAATCCGCCTGGTGCTACATCATAGGCACATTGAGAGCGTAGATAATTGTAACATATATATATGAAATGACAGCAATGGAGTGCCAATCCTCAGGCTTTATTTGTAAAGTTTCTATTCCTTGGTAATCGAAGCCTAAAGATCTATGAACTAGCCCATGCTTGACTAAGCCAAGCAGACAAAGGACCCTGCATCTTCTTGATCTCTCCCAGATTCTTATCTGTATAAGTATTTACGATGAAATTTATGAAAAGTGACCCGCCACGCCATTTGTTATTCTGTACAAAAGAGCATCCTGCCTAATTTACTAATTCACGGGGAGATGCTGAATTTTTGTATTTGAAAAATGTTTCAGACGGGATTTCGGAAGTAGATGGCGATTGATAGAGTAATCCTTGATCATAATTTCCAGTATGAGTATTCCGCCCAACATGAAACTTGTGATTGGTAGTAAAACATCGAGTCTCCTGTTGAGCCCCGATTCTATCTTCATAGATTTCTCGAGATACTTTCTTCCGAAGTTTTGTTATAGCATCTATAACTGCCTCCGGTTTAGGTGGACAACCCGGTAAATAAACATCGACAGGAATTAGCTTATCGACTCCTCGAACAGTACTATAAGAATCGGTACTGAACATCCCGCCTGTAATAGTACAAGCTCCCATAGCAATGACATATTTTGGTTCAGGCATTTGCTCATATAATCTCACTAAAGAAGGAGCCATTTTCATTGTTACTGTGCCGGCTGTTAAAATGAGGTCCGCTTGCCTAGGACTCGATCTTGGTACCAGTCCATAACGATCAAAATCGAACCGTGAGCCTATTAATGAAGCAAATTCAATGAAGCAACAACTGGTACCATAGAGAAGCGGCCATAAACTGGAGAGTCTTGACCAATTCGAAAGATCATTTGATGTAGTTGAAATAACTGAATTTTGGGTTGTTCGATCAAGTAACGGAAACTCAATGGAATTCATAACTGTCTCAATGCAATTTTTTCTTCGTTTTTCTTTTTATTGTCTGAATATTCAGGAGCTAAGACCATTCCAATGCCCCCTTTCGCCATGCGTAAACTGAACCAACAATTAGGATAAGCACGAAAATTAAAGCTTCTATAAATACGGATACACCCAATACATCGAAACTCATCGCCCATGGATAAAGAAAAACCGTTTCAACATCAAAAACAACAAAAACTAGAGCAAACATATAATAACGGATTCGGAATTGTAACCAAGCATTGCCCATTGGTTCTATACCCGACTCGTAACTAGAAAGTTTCTCCGGTCCTTCACTAATTGGGGCCAAAACTCCGGAAATTAGAAATGCTAAAATAGGGATAACACTTGATATTATTAGAAATGCCCAGAAAATATCATATTCGTGAAGCAGAAACATAGACGCACTCCTATGAATGTGGAAAATATACCGAATTAGTTGATTCGAATTGTAATCGTGAATTCCTCCATAAATTTTGTCGAAATAACAATGAATTTTTATCGAATTGCCTAGTTTTTTTGCTTTAGTCATGTCGCGTTTCAGGATTCATTGAATAGAAAATCCTATTTACGCTTACTTACATTAGAAGACTAGATTTTATTTTCAATTCTATTTCGATATGATATAGACATATCCTGTTCTTATACAAATTTATACAAAAAAGACTCTCTTGCTTTCACTCCGCTTCGGGTTATCTCTAAAGACATTCATCCAAATCCAAATTAAAGAAAAAGAAAGAATTCAAATCAAAATTCTAATTATCTAATTATTTTGTTTTGATTTTATTTATTATTATAATATTACGAATAAAGTAAATAATACCAATATAATTTTGATAAACATAAATTCTATATTATTATTTTTTTTTTATTCATATTTAGTTTTAGTCATTCATATTGAGAATGATATATTAATTTAAAGATCAAATGTTCTAAATCTAAAGATGTATTATTAAGATTCATTTTATATATTATTATCGAATAAAAAAAAAAAAAATAAATCGAGTTATGAAATTAGAGCTCAAAATCCTTGACTTCAAAGCCCAAATACTCAAAATACTAATAAGACAAGTTAATGGGTTAGGTTTCCTATAAGTAAAAATATTTCATTTGAAGGAAACCTATCCACTGGGGGCCAGCACAGTGATAGAGTTATCCGAATCGCAACCGATCTGATCTATAATCGATAGAAAGAATATTTTTCTAATAGAATCGCGCGTTAGCGGACGATTCAACAGACCAAATGCTAAAACTAATTGACGGAAATCAAAAGGGTGCAATGCAAACACTAATGGATTTAATTAAGACCAATTCATTATCCTTGAAACAATAAAATAGGTTGGGGCTATTTTTCCGCAAAAAAATAAATAAGGGCGATGAGTCGGGAATTCCTAACTCGTTCAAGTTCAAAGGGATCCCCAATCTTCTTGCATAAAGTCAGTATCGGTAGGATTGGAATTTGGAATAATGAGCAATCGGGTTGGGATATATTGGGATACAAATATATAGATTGTATAGCCCAGTCCGAGATCCGCGTGATTTTTTCTTCGATTCCATTTGGCTTGGGTCTGATTGTAGTTTTTAGCCGGGCTCTTGTTTTGATTTTTACTTCAAATATTTACTGATAATAGGTATATCAAGAAAAGGAGTATCACTAACTCTTCTCTTTGATCATGGATAGGAAGGGAAAATTCGTATGTATGTTGTATGTAATTCATCCATGAAAATTTATGAAGAAGAATGGGTTTGTTTATCCGACCGATTGGGTCCATTGAAATTCCTTTTTTTTTAGATTTCATGCCTCGAACAATCCCCGAAGCGCGAGCATGTGAGAATGATTCTATTTCGATGTGGTAAGCAACCGGCCGGATACAAACAATAATCCGAAAATGAAAACAATACTATATACAAAATACAAAGAAATTTTTTTGTTATCTTTTCAAATGACTTAACAAAATTAGGGCTATACGGACTCGAACCGTAGACCTTCTCGGTAAAACAGATCAAACTTATTATTACCGAAATGATTCGAACTGTTTCAAAGACCCAACATGCATTTTTTTTGCATTGGGCTCTTTCATCAACTGATATCAATATCAGCTAGTCCGCCATATTTTTTCTTGACAGAAAGATAACGAGATGGCTCCACGTGCTCTGATTCAGTATTTGGATTTCTGTACAGGAGCAATACCAAAGTGTTTCAAAGAAGAGTTACCTTGACGTAGGTCTGCCTCTGGCCTAGATCAACCTAAGTTAAATGGAGTCTCTATCGCTCTGCCCAAAGCGTCAAATATGAAACTTCATACACCTTAAAGTTCATAGGACGAAAAGAGATTTTTTTGAGGTCCTTATACTCATTATGCCTAGCATTGAATGGACTGGGTATTCACCTTATCAATTATCAAATCTATGATGAGTTCTATTTGTTGGCGCCTAAATTGGCACCGGAATTGGACCAATCAAATATTTGTCAGGCTATTGTTCTCTTGTTCCCTCGAATCCACGGAGTAAGACATGAATTTATCAATAAGATAAATTCTGTTGATTGCATGATGGACTCCTCTGAAAAAACATTGGCGCGCGTGTAAACGAGGTGCTCTACCTAACTGAGCTATAGCCCTTTTGTTTGTAATATTTGTAATAAATATTTTAATCTGTATAGAATTTCTTGTCAAGATGAATATTCCATGATCCGACATGAGAGATCTCTGATCTGTTTCCTGTGAGGGATGGGCATTGCTTAGAAGTAAGATTCCAGTTATAATCCATCGACGGGATGGGTATCTTTTGTTTCTCTTTGTGATGATAAATGACCTACTTAACTCAGTGGTTAGAGTATTGCTTTCATACGGCGGGAGTCATTGGTTCAAATCCAATAGTAGGTAGAACTTATTAGATACCGCAGTCAATGGTATCTAATAAGTATTTCTACCCACCTTCTTTTTTTTTTTTCTTTTCCATTCCCCGCTACTCGTATTCTATTGAATTTTTTTGTTGCATCGGAATCCGATTACACTTGATTGTATTCAATCGGCAGAATCAAAATATGGTGTATAAACAGAACTTCTTTTTATTATTCGGACGCATCAACTAGTTATGAGATTGCATTAATAGCCTCTACCCGCGTCCTAGCTCGTCTGAGAGCTAAATTCGCCTCAATTGTTTGTCTCTTGCCTTCAGCTCGGCTCAAGTTAGCTTCAGCTATTTCAAGAGTTTGCTGAGCTTCTTGTGGATCAATGTCATTACCCTTCTCCGCATCATTTACTAAAACGGTTATTTCATTATTGCCTATTCTAGCGAAACCACCCATCAGGGCTATTGTTAACCACTGGTCATTAAGACGTATTCTCAAAATGCCTATATCTACAGCGGTGGCAATCGGGGCGTGATTTGGCAATACACCAATTTGGCCACTATTAGTAGATAAAATGATTTCTTTTACTTCTGAATTCCAAACAATTCGATTAGGAGTCAGTACACATAGATTTAAGGTCATTTCTTCAAATTGCTCTCCACGTCTAAGTTCATAGCCTTCGCGGTAGCTTCATCGATGTTACCGACCAAATAGAAGGCCTGCTCAGGAAGACTATCTAATTCTCCGGAAAGGATCAGTCGAAACCCCCTAATTGTTTCTGTTAGACCAACATATTTTCCTGGGGAACCGGTAAATACTTCTGCTACAAAGAAGGGTTGTGATAAGAAACGCTCAATTTTTCGTGCTCTTGCTACGGTTAAACGATCCTCTTCGGATAATTCGTCCAACCCAAGAATAGCTATAATATCCTGAAGTTCTTTGTAACGTTGTGAAGTTTGCTTAACTCTTTGCGCGGTTTCATAATGTTCGTCACCAACGATCCGAGGTTGGAGCATAGTTGACGTTGAATCTAAAGGATCTACTGCTGGATAGATGCCTTTGGAAGCTAGTCCTCTTGATAGTACGGTAGTGGCATCTAAATGTGCAAATGTTGTGGCAGGAGCGGGGTCAGTCAAATCGTCCGCAGGTACATAAACTGCTTGAATGGAAGTTATGGATCCCTCTTTGGTAGAAGTAATTCTTTCTTGCAAAGTACCCATTTCTGTACTAAGAGTCGGTTGATAACCTACAGCAGAAGGCATTCTGCCTAATAAAGCAGATACTTCGGATCCTGCTTGGACGAAACGGAAAATATTGTCGATAAATAGAAGTACGTCTTGTTCATTCACATCCCGGAAATATTCCGCCATAGTTAGGGCAGTCAAACCAACTCTCATACGAGCTCCCGGCGGTTCATTCATCTGACCATAGACTAGGGCGACTTTTGATTCTGCAATATTTTGTTCATTAATCACTCCCGATTCTTTCATTTCCATGTAAAGATCGTTTCCTTCACGAGTACGTTCGCCTACTCCGCCAAAGACGGATACGCCCCCATGAGCCTTGGCAATGTTGTTGATCAATTCCATAATGAGTACTGTTTTACCTACTCCGGCCCCCCGAATAGCCCGATTTTTCCTCCACGGCGATAAGGCGCTAAAAGATCCACTACTTTAATCCCTGTTTCAAAAATAGATAATTTGGTATCTAACTGTATAAAGGCAGGCGCAGATCTATGAATAGGAGATGTTGTGCGAGTATCTACAGGACCTAAATTATCAACGGGTTCTCCAAGAACGTTGAAAATTCGTCCGAGAGTCGCTCCACCAACCGGAACACTTAGAGGAACTCCCGTGTCAATCACTTCCATTCCTCTCATCAGACCATCTGTAGCACTCATAGCTACAGCTCTAACTCGATTATTTCCTAACAATTGCTGTACCTCACAAGTCACATTAATTTCTTGGGCAACAGTATCTTGTCCTTTAACTACCAAAGCGTTGTAAATATTAGGCATCTTCCCCGGCGGAAAGGTTACATCCAGTACCGGACCAATGATTTGAATGATACGCCCCTGATTTTTTTCTTCAAGGGCGGAAACCCCAGGACCAGAAGTAGTAGGATTTATTTTCATAATCATAATAAAGTATTCTTTTTTGCAAACGAAAAAGGTCCGATAGCAAATTGATCGGTTAATTCAATAAGAAATACGAATTAGTACTCGATTTCGTTGATACGATCTCCAACTGAACCCAATTCAATTGTTTATTCATTCAATGAACGAAGTTTCAAGTTCAACCAACTGATATTCAATATTGAAAATATCAAGTAGATGAATAAGAATCATGAGGAAGTCTTTCATTTCTCTATCATTATAGAGAATCCTTTCCATACGATGCTATGGAATTCGAACCCAAACTCTATTTATAGATTCATTATTTTTATGGCATTAGCCGTTTTTATTTCAGCATATCGATGTCCCCTATTGTTTTTATACCCCCTTTTGACGAATTCCGCCTATTTTCACATCTAAGATTTACATATACAACTACAACATATATCGCCGTCAAGAGTTCTTTTTTATTATTTAGATTTTTACTTATAGAAATTTGGATACTTAAAAGTAAGGGATTAGAAAGTTGAAACAAAAAAGGGGGCGATTGGGTTGCGCCATACATATGAAAGAGTATACAATAATGATGTATTTGGCGAATCAAATACCGTGGTCTAATAACAAACCATTCTGATTAGTTGAGACTATTAGTTGATAATTTTGTGAAAGATTCCCGTAAACGGTTTCATTAACGTCTAATCCATGTCGAGTAGACCTTGTTGTTGTGAGAATTCTTAATTCATGAGTTGTAGGGAGGGACTTATGTCACCACAAACAGAGACTAAAGCAAGTGTTGGATTCAAAGCGGGTGTTAAAGATTACAAATTGAATTATTATACTCCTGAATATGTAACCAAAGATACTGATATCTTGGCAGCATTCCGAGTAACTCCTCAACCCGGAGTTCCACCGGAAGAAGCAGGGGCCGCTGTAGCTGCCGAATCTTCTACGGGTACATGGACAACTGTGTGGACCGATGGACTTACCAGTCTTGATCGTTACAAAGGACGATGCTACCACATTGAGCCCGTTGCTGGAGAAGACAATCAATATATTTGTTATGTAGCCTATCCTTTAGACCTTTTTGAAGAAGGTTCTGTTACTAACATGTTTACCTCTATTGTGGGTAATGTTTTTGGGTTCAAAGCGCTGCGCGCTCTACGTCTGGAGGATCTGCGAATTCCTACTGCTTATGTTAAAACTTTCCAAGGCCCGCCTCATGGCATCCAAGTTGAGAGAGATAAATTGAACAAGTATGGTCGTCCCCTATTAGGATGTACTATTAAACCAAAATTGGGATTATCCGCTAAGAACTATGGTAGAGCGGTTTATGAATGTCTCCGTGGTGGACTTGATTTTACCAAGGATGATGAGAACGTGAACTCCCAACCATTTATGCGTTGGCGCGACCGTTTCCTATTTTGTGCCGAAGCACTTTATAAAGCACAGGCTGAAACAGGTGAAATCAAAGGACATTACTTAAATGCTACTGCGGGTACATGCGAAGATATGATGAAAAGGGCTGTATTTGCCAGAGAGTTGGGAGTACCCATCGTAATGCATGACTACTTAACGGGGGGGTTCACTGCAAATACTACCTTGGCTCATTATTGCCGAGATAATGGTCTACTTCTTCACATCCACCGCGCAATGCATGCAGTTATTGATAGACAGAAGAATCATGGTATGCATTTCCGTGTACTAGCTAAAGCGTTACGTATGTCTGGTGGAGATCATATTCACGCCGGTACCGTAGTAGGTAAACTGGAAGGAGAAAGAGAGATCACCTTGGGTTTTGTTGATTTATTGCGTGATGATTTTATTGAAAAAGACCGAAGTCGCGGTATTTATTTCACTCAAGATTGGGTCTCTCTACCAGGTGTTCTGCCCGTGGCATCAGGGGGTATTCACGTTTGGCATATGCCTGCTCTGACCGAAATCTTTGGGGATGATTCCGTACTACAGTTCGGTGGAGGAACTTTAGGACACCCTTGGGGAAATGCACCGGGTGCCGTAGCTAATCGAGTAGCTCTAGAAGCGTGTGTACAAGCTCGTAATGAAGGACGTGATCTTGCTCGTGAAGGTAATGAAATTATCCGTGAGGCTTGCAAATGGAGCCCTGAACTAGCTGCTGCTTGTGAGGTCTGGAAGGAAATCAAATTTGAATTTGAAGCAATGGATACTTTGTAATCCAGTAATTACCGTTCGTTCTCTTAAATTGAATTGCAATTAAACTCGGCCCAATCTTTTACTAAAAGGATTGAGCCGAATAAATAATGAATCACCTAATGCATAGATTTTGCATCTATCTATATATATACTTGATCTAGATAGACAAGATCTTAAATACAAGATAAACCACTAAAATGCTTCTATTGTTCTATTGTTGGATTCAAAATGAATCCTACGGATCCGCGGGATTGGGAAATTTTTTGATTTTGATATTTAGAATTTATATCCCGTAGTTTAAAATCATGGATTGAGCTAAACTAAAGAACACAACGCTTTGGACCCCTCCCATAATAATGTCCTTTTCGTTCCGTGTTGCAATAGAAAAGAAACTTATTATTCTACGAAATTTTCATCGAAAAGAGAAATATCTTTCTCTTTTCGATGAAAATTTGTATACGACATGAGAGAAATCTCTCTTTCATATTCATATTAAAAATCGAAGAAGGGGGTCCATCATATATAGTGAAGCGATACCTCGATTCCCCTAAGTCCCCCAAGGGACTCGGTTAAGTCAATACTCACTTGTTATTGGTTACTGATCCTAGTGAATCCTAGTGATTGGATCTATACGCTTATTCCAAAAGGAAATATTCAAATGACTATTCATATATTGTATTTTCGTTGAAATAGGGGGCAGGAAGGCTTTATGGAAAAAGAAAAAAGGTGGATAAATTCGATGTTGTTTAACAGGGAGTTAGAATACAGGTGTGCGCTAAGTAAATCAATGGGCGGTATTGAGCCCATTGGAAATACTAATGGAAGTGAAGACCCCATTATAGATAAAAACATTCATAGTTGGGTTGATAGCGCCAGCTCTGGTTGCGAAAATGTTGAGCATTTATTTGGTGTCAGGGGCATTGGGAGTTTCATCTCTAATAAGACTTTTTTAGTTAGGGATAGTAATGGTAACAATTATTCCATAATTTTTGATAGTGAAAATGATATTTTTGAGATTGACAACCATCCTTCGTTTCCGGGTGAACTAAAAAGTTCTTTTTCTAGTTATCTGAATAATGGGTCTAAGAGTGACGATCACTACTATGATCGTTACATGTATGATACTAAATATAGTTGGAATAATCACATTAATAGTTGCATTGCCAATTATCTTCATTCTGAAATCAGTATTAATAGTCACTTTTCAAGTGGTAGCGACAATTGCAGTAAGGGTTACATTTATAGTTACATTTGTAATGAAAGTGATTTCCCTGAACCTGAAAGTGATCCCCAAGAAAGTGATTTCGAGGAAAATGATTTCGACGAAAGTGATTTCGAGGAAAATGATTTCGACGAAAGTGATTTCGAGGAAGGTGATTCCCAAGAAAGTGATTTCGAGGAAGGTGATGTCGAGGAAAGTGATTCCCAAGAAAGTGATTTCGAGGAAGGTGATTTCGAGGAAGGTGATTTCGAGGAAGGTGATTCCCAAGAAAGTGATTCCCAAGAAAGTGATTTCGAGGAAGGTGATTCCCAAGAAAGTGATTCCCAAGAAAGTGATTTCGAGGAAGGTGATTCCCAAGAAAGTGATTTCGAGGAAGGTGATTTCGAGGAAGGTGATTCCCAAGAAAGTGATTCCCAAGAAAGTGATTTCGAGGAAGGTGATTCCCAAGAAAGTGATTCCCAAGAAAGTGATTCCCATATGCCAGGAGAATCTAATAATACCGGTATAAATAAAAACTACAAGCTTTTGTGGGTTCAATGCGAAAAATGTGATGAATTAAATTATAAGAAATTTTTAAGAGCAAAATTAAATATTTGTGAACACTGTGGAGTTCATTTGAAAATGGATAGTTCAGATAGAATCGAACTTTCGATTGATCCGGGTACTTGGGATCCTATGGATGAATACATGGTTTCTGTAGACCCCATTGAATTTCAGTCAGAGGAGGAATCCTATACAGATCGTATTGATTCTTATCAAAAAGAAACGGGGTTAACTGAGGCTGTTCAAACAGGCATAGGTCAATTAAATGGTATTCCCATAGCAATTGGGATTATGGATTTTCGGTTCATGGGGGGAAGTATGGGATCCGTAGTAGGTGAAAAAATAACCCGTTTGATCGAATATGCTACTAATGGATCTCTACCCCTTATTATAGTGTGTGCTTCCGGAGGAGCGCGCATGCAAGAAGGAAGTTTGAGTTTGATGCAAATGGCAAAAATTTCGTCCGCTTTATATAATTATCAATCAAACAAAAAGTTATTATATGTATCAATCCTTACATCTCCTACAACCGGTGGAGTGACCGCTAGTTTTGGTATGTTAGGAGATATCATTATTGCCGAACCCGATGCCTACATTGCATTTGCAGGCAAAAGAGTAATTGAACAAACATTGAATACGACAGTACCTGAAGGTTCCCAATCGGCTGAGTATTTATTCGACAAAGGCTTATTCGACCCAATCGTACCACGTAATCCTTTAAAAGGTGTTCTGAGTGAGTTATTTCAATTTCACGATTTCTTTCCCTTGAATCAAAATTCACTTTAGATTGTTCCTTTTTTTTTTTTCAGATCTATTTTCTTTCGACCTATATTCCTGATTAGTGATCAGGAAGACTCTATCAACAGGATAAAAGAGTTAACTCTTTAAAATTTGGAAAAGAATTTATGTTCCCTTCTTACGTATTTTTTATAGATATTGAATAATTTCAATATAGAAAATATACAATTGAAATCGTGGATTTTGCTAAATCCCCCGAGAATCGCATTTTTACAAGGAATCCATGTATATTGTTGGATCGGGTTCGTTAGAATAAAATAGAATAAAATCCTTTGCGAATTTATAAGAAACTCTTTCGTTCTTTATCAGAAGATAAGGACAAAAGAACAATAATACTAAATAGAATGGTGAATGGGGGTACACTTATATAGTTTATTATAGTTCTATATTTATTGTACCTATTATTATATACTTATAATCGATATACTTATCCTAAGATATCTTTAAAACAGGTACAAATATTAAATCGAGGTATATAGTCTATGACAATTTTCAACTTTCCCTCTTTTTTTGTGCCTTTAGTAGGCCTAGTATTTCCGGCAATTGCAATGGCTTCTTTATCTATTCATGTTCAAAAAAACAAGATTGTCTAGATCCGGCGGGACCAAATCGCATCAATTTATTTCAAGAATTTGACTTGGATCCTAATAGAGTTATCTATTTATTGGAATATAGTCCAAGATATGGCTTCTTCCGAACACCTGTGAAAGCGCTGTTATGCGCCCGGAAACATTATATGTGGATATAAAGTATTATAGCTATTTTAAAAAGGATCAGCAGATGTCTGAAATCAGAAGTCAGTATATCTATATGTATATATCCATAGTGGGATCTTATGGCGGAGATACTGTACTTTTTTACCAAACTTATTCTTTGAATTATTCCAAATGATTCATATCATAATAGTGCTAGTTGATGAGAGTTACTTCGGGAACAAAAATAGAAAAACATAAAGTCAAAATTTTGGGGGTTATTTCCAATAAAATGCAACTGGATTTAGTATGAACTGGCGATCAGAACGTATATGGATAGAACTTATAACGGGGTCTCGAAAAACAAGTAATTTCTTCTGGGCCTGTATCCTTTTTTTAGGTTCACTAGGATTCCTATTGGTGGGAACTTCTAGTTATCTTGGTCGAAATCTGATATCCATATTTCCGTCTCAGCAAATCCATTTTTTTCCACAAGGGATCGTGATGTCTTTCTATGGGATCGCAGGTCTCTTCATTAGCTCCTATTTGTGGTGTACAATTTGGTGGAATGTAGGCAGTGGTTATGATCAATTCGATAGAAAAGAAGGAGTAGTGTGTATTTTTCGTTGGGGATTTCCTGGAAGAAATCGGCGCATCTTTCTTCGATTCCTTATGAGAGATATCCAGTCGATTAGAATAGCGGTTAAAGAGGGTCTTTATCCTCGTCCCGTACTTTATATGGAAATTAGAGGACAGGGGGCCCTTCCACTGACTCGTACTGATGAGAATTTGACTCCGCGAGAAATTGAACAAAAAGCTGCGGAATTGGCCTATTTCTTGCGCGTACCAATTGAAGTATTTTGAAATGAACCGAAGAATGAGTGTTTTCTCTGCATTGGGGAAGGAACTCAGTAATCCTTCTTGTTATAGAACTCATCTTGTTATTTCATTTCATAAAAATAACAGATTGGATAGAGTTGAGCAATGAAGTCGTTTCATTAAAAATTCACAGATTCAAAATGACAAAAAAGAAAGCATTCACTCTCCTCCCATATCTTGCATCTATAGTATTTTTGCCTTGGTGGATCTCTTTCTCATTTAAAAAAAGTCTAGAATCGTGGGTTATTAATTGGTGGAATACTAGCCAATCCGAAGCTTTTTTGAATGATATGCAAGAAAAGAGCGTTCTAGAAAAATTCATCGAATTGGAAGAACTATTTCTTTTGAACGAAATGATAAAGGAGTACCCGGAGACACATATACAAAAGCTTCGTATAGGAATCCACAAAGAAACGATCCAATTGGTCAAGATGCACAATGAGGGTCATATCCATACTATTTTGCACTTCTCGACAAATATAATAAGTTTTGCTATTCTAAGTGGTTATTCTATTCTGGGTAATGAAGAACTTATCGTTCTAAATTCTTGGGTTCGGGAATTTCTCTATAATTTAAGCGACACAATAAAAGCTTTTTCTATTCTTTTGTTAACTGATTTATGTATTGGATTCCACTCGCCCCATGGTTGGGAACTAATGATTGGTTTTGTCTACAAGGATTTTGGATTTTATCATAATGATCAAATTATATCTGGTCTTGTTTCCACTTTTCCAGTCATTCTAGATACCATTTTTAAATATTGGATCTTTCGTTATTTAAATCGTCTATCTCCCTCACTTGTAGTGATTTATCACTCAATGAATGACTAAAGAGAGATCCACTGATATGAATCCAATTCGAATGTTTCTTACTTCGGACATAAACAAATTAGTAAAAATCTTACTCACTCTTTATGTTTCTACTCATCCTGGGGATTTTTACTGTATTCCAGTGAACTTCTTCCAGTAAAATAGCAGAATCGTGGATAGGAAACTATACTAGCAACCTACCAAATTTATTGTAGAAATTCTCGGGGATGAATGATTGGACTATGCAAAATAGAAATATCTTTTCTTGGGTAAAGGAGCAGATGACTCGATCCATTTCTGTATCGATCATGATGTTGATATATGTAATAACTTGGACATCTATTTCACACGCATATCCTATTTTTGCACAACAGAGTTATGAAAATCCACGAGAAGCAACTGGGCGTATTGTATGTGCCAATTGCCATTTAGCTAATAAACCCGTGGATATTGAGGTTCCACAAGCGGTACTTCCTGATACTGTATTTGAAGCAGTTGTTAGAATCCCTTATGATATGCAACTGAAACAAGTTCTTTCAAATGGTAAAAAGGGGTCTTTGAATGTGGGGGCGGTTCTTATTTTACCTGAGGGATTCGAACTAGCCCCTCCCGATCGTATTTCTCCCGAAATGAAAGAAAAGATGGGAAATCTGTCTTTTCAGAGTTATCGTCCGACTAAAACAAATATTCTTGTGATAGGTCCTGTTCCTGGTCAGAAATATAGTGAAATCACCTTTCCTATTCTTTCCCCGGACCCTGCTACTAAGAAAGATATTTACTTTTTAAAATATCCTATATACGTTGGTGGGAACAGGGGAAGGGGTCAGATTTATCCCGATGGGAGGAAGAGTAACAATACAGTCTATAATGCTACAGCGGCAGGTATTGTCAGCAAAATAGTACGTAAAGAAAAGGGCGGTTTTGAAATAACCATAGTGGATGCGTCGGATGGACACCAATCCCTTGATATTATACCTCCAGGACCGGAACTTCTTGTTTCAGAAGGTGAATCCATCAAGCTGGATCAACCATTAACGAGTAATCCCAACGTGGGTGGATTTGGTCAGGGAGATGCAGAAATAGTACTTCAAGATCCATCACGCGTCCAAGGTCTTTTTTTCTTCTTTGCATCTGTTATTCTGGCACAAATTTTTTTGGTTCTTAAAAAGAAACAGTTTGAAAAGGTTCAATTGTCCGAAATGAATTTCTAGATCCATAGGTTTACCAATAGTAAGTTGATAAAAAGAACCAAATTCTTGTTGATTGATGCAATTTTGTATGGTAAAAATAGTCATAGTCAAATAAAATACGAAATTTTGAATTATGATAAATAAATGACTTGTCTTATTAATCGTTGGTTGACACAATAAAAGGGATTTCCCTTCTGTCTTGTGTTGTTCTTAAATAACAAGAAATTTTGATCCTGTTCATCAAAGATTATTTTCGATTTTTATGGAATGGAAAAACTCGCGTTAGACGCGTAAGAACTCAATGGGACTTTGCCTCCCTAAACAAGGGAGGCAAAGTCCCATTGAGTTCTTACGCGTCTATGTCTACAACCCAGTTCATATGATTACTATAGGGATGAACCTAATCCGGAATATGAACCATAAAAGAAAACGCCTAGTAAACCGATTATAAGAATACCAGCTACAGTACCGATCAGCCAAAGAGGAATCCTTCCAGTAGTATCGGCCATTTACCCCACTTCCCTCCACATTTCATCAAGTGGTCATGCTACAGACATAAACAGTCATGGATAATTATGAGATAAAATCCTTCCGAATGAGATAAGAGAATTGATTCTCTTTCTTTTAATTGAAGAAATAATTGGAAAATAAAACAGCAAGTACAAAAATTAGTAATAATCCCCAATAAAGACTGGTACGATTCAATTCAACATTTTGTTCGTTCGGATTTGATTGTGTCATAGCTCTATAATTCGGATTATGTTTATCGTTGGATGAATTGCATTGCGGATATTGACCCCAAAAAAGAAACGGTAGGTACAGCTAGGCCGTGAACAGCCAACCATCTCACTGTAAAAATTGGATAGGTTCGATCTATAGTCATTGGGACCTCCTAAAACGATCTACTAAATTCATCGAGTTGTGCCAAAGAATCAAAACGGCCGGTGATTAATGGAATTCCTTGTCGGCTCTCTGTAAAATACTCATTTGGTCGAGGACTTCCAAACACATCATAAGCTAAACCCGTGCTGACGAATAACCAACCCGCAATAAATAGGGAAGGTATAGTAATGCTATGAATGACCCAGTATCGGATACTGGTAATAATATCAGCAAAAGAACGTTCTCCCGTGCTTCCAGACATGCTGAACTCCAAAAATCTTGTACAGTTAAAGGGGGATCGATTCTGTGAAAGATAGTATCAGTAAATGGAAACTCACTGATCTTTCATCTTTGTGAGATCGTCAATATCGTACCGAGGGCATCTTTAGAATATACCGAATCAGTATAGCTATCCTTCTTCTGACACAGCAACGAAATGAAAATTCAATCAATATCTAAAAGAATCGGGACATAATTACTTTCCCCCTTTCTTATTCCTTATATGGATGCAGAACTATGTGTCATTCGATATCAAATTCCAAAAATTCCTGTAGTATAGGATTCCCTTCCATTACTATTGGGCTAGATCAAGGATCTATTAAATAAAGTGCAAATTCGACTAGTTGGATTCTAATAAGACAGGAAATATATTATTATAGTTTCAGAATTCAATTAGATACGAAATAGAGAAACCCCTTCTTAATGGTTGTAGAATAAAGGGTTTTCTTCGAATCCTTTAATTTCAAAGAAATTGGTTTCTAGTACAATAACAATAGTAGATAATATGCCATGAAAGAGAAAGAAACAGAACAAACAATATTCGTAAGACAATCGTTGTTATATTAGACATTGTTGAATTTTAGCTAAAGGTTCCTCTTGAGCTATCTAAAAAGATGGGGCTATCTAAGAGGGAAAACTTAATGTAGAACCAATCCAATAAAGTAAAAGACAATGGAATGACCAGTCTAAAAAATTTAAAAGAATTGAACCGAAATAAAAGTTTTATTTAGATTTTTTTCTACGAGTGATCATGCAATACTCTCGAGTTAAAATAAAATCAAAGGAATTTTTGTTATAAGGTCCTTCGTTCCAAAATCGAAAAAGGAATCGATACAATTGAAAATAAAAATGATTTGAAAATTTTATTTATTTCTATTTCATAGGGATTCACAGAGAGTTTCATAGTTTCATTGGTTCTTGTTTGACGACAAAATTACTATTACTTTATACTTTACTCAAGAGTTACTCAATACATCTGTTGATTTGAAATCATAGGATCGGTAGATATCATAGATAATAAATTCATTTTTTACTTATGTAACTTGATCTTTGTTAGTATCATTTATAATGAAAATGAATAATGATTGAAAAATAAAAAACTTTCAATTCCATTGAGACTGATTCTGTCAATTGGGCTTTTTTCTTATACTCGTATCTATAAAAATCGAAAATTAGGTAAGTGTTTCATAAACATATGTATAAATAAAAGGTATCTCGGTTAGCTTTTTCATGCTTACTATAACTAGTTATTTCGGTTTTCTACTGGCGGCTTTAACTATAACTTCAGTTCTATTTATTGGTCTGAACAAGATACGACTTATTTGAAATTGATTGAATGAACAATTCATAGAAATACATGTTTTTGTGAAAGTCCGAGTTATAGTTACTTCTTATGTCAATTTTCAATTCTTGGTTTTTGTTATTGAGATTCATGAGCGATTTGGATTACTATTCATTTTTAGAGATAGATATTACCTACCCTTTTTTCCTCTTTCAAACAAGTTGAAATGATTGAAGTTTTACTATTTGGAATCGTGTTAGGTCTCATTCCTATTACTTTGGCTGGATTATTCGTAACTGCATATTTGCAATACAGGCGCGGAGATCAGTTGGAACTTTGATTAAGTAACATCTCTTTTTTTTTTTGACCTCCTGCGGATTAAAGAGAAGGAGGAGGTCAAATTCAGATTGTTTTTCAAGTCAATAAAGTTATTTCGTTGTAATTCTACCTAAGAAGAAAGAAATCACGCTCTGTAGGATTTGAACCTACGACATCGGGTTTTGGAGACCCACGTTCTACCGAACTGAACTAAGAGCGCTTTCTTATCACAATAGACAAGATCATAAAGAAAAGGATTTCCCCAATGGATCTTGCATGCATATAGTATCATAAAATCAAGGATTGTGTATGTCCAATTCTCTTGAATCATTAGTGCGGTTTTTCCTTCGTTAATGCTCATAGGATAAAAAAGAGGTAGGGATGACAGGATTTGAACCCGTGACATTTTGTACCCAAAACAAACGCGCTACCAAGCTGCGCTACATCCCTTTCATTTCAATTGTCCTACAGTGTCATTGTAGAGAATCCACGTCCTGTTTTCCACATCGTTATTTCCTACATAGATATAGGAATTCTCTTGCCATTTATTCTTTTTTTTTTCTCATGGCTCATATAACATATAATAAATAAAAAAATTATATACATTATAGACATAGTAAACCCAACATATAAATAAATCTTTATCGGCAATGCTCCGAAAGAGGGAAATGCCCTTTTCTCTGTTGTAAGGAAAGGAAAATCTCATCTACTGGGTTGTTTTATATATCTATTTTAGTTAAGAATTTCGCGTACAAATACAAGCGATCCTTAACTACATATGCATATGATCATATATGTATTACAAAAAAAGGAGGCTTTTCGATGCGAAATCTAAAAACATATCTTTCTGTGGCACCTGTGCTAAGTACTCTATGGTTTGGGTCTTTAGCAGGTTTATTGATAGAGATCAACCGTTTATTCCCGGATGCGTTGACATTCCCATTTTTTTCATTCTAGTTATTGACATAGGAAGGGCTTAAAAAGATTAGAGATACGCTAAATTCTCTCTGACGAATCCCTCTCCCTTTCTCTTCCTTTCTTTGTTTTGCTCTTTTGTCATTTTTTTGAGGATTAAAGAAAAAAAAAGTGGGTTCAACCTCATCGAAATTTGGGCTCAGGCTCGAATTAATTTAATATTATTATATTAATATATTAAAATCATAGAGGGCAACAAAATTATACAAGATACTTAAATGAAATACTATTACTATACCGAGATTCTATCTAAATAATTAATAGTTAGAAATCATTGTATTACTTATTTTTCTTTTTTCTCTATTGATTGTAACAAAATCTTTCATAATAGGATTTCAGGTTAGCAACTTCTTTTTTTTTTTTTCGTTTCGGATCGAAAATGAAAGAAAAGAATTGAGTGAATCCAAAATTCAAAGGAGGTTAGGTTCATGGCGAAGGGTAAAGATGTCAGAATAACAGTTATTTTGGAATGTAACAGTTGTCGAAAGGATAGTAATAAGGAATCACCAGGCATTTCCAGATATATTACCCAAAAGAATCGACACAATACGCCTAGTCGACTGGAATTGAGAAAATTCTGTCCCTATTGTTACAAACATATGATTCATGGGGAGATAAAGAAATAGATCAAAGAAAACCGCGTGTACCTTCCCTTCAGGATTCAAGAAAGGGGAACAAATTTTTCAAAATTACATATAATTATAAAATAACCAAATAAACCAATTAACTCCTATTTCCGTCAAATCCAAAATGAGAATTAAGAAATAGGATTTTAGAGATAAGGAATAAACCATGGAAAAATCCAAGCTTTTTCTTAAATCCAAGCGATCTTTTCGTAGGCGTTTGCCCCCAATTGGACCGGGGGATCGAATTGATTATAGAAACATAAGTTTAATTAGTCGATTTATTAGTGAGCAAGGAAAAATATTATCTAGACGAGTGAATAGATTGACTTTGAAACAACAACGATTAATTACTATTGCTATAAAACAAGCTCGTACTTTATCTTCGTTACCTTTTCTTCGTAATGAAGAATCTGCGAATAGAACTAAGTATACTCCTAGAACTACGGGTACTCGAACCAGAAAGAAATAGGTCTATTTCTCAATTGATTGAATCAAAATTCAAAAATGAAGAAGAAACCTTTTTTTATGGAAACGCATTCAGTTATTTTGACTACTTTTTAATAATCCTATTTCTTTTTACTCTCCCTTCCCGGAGTTCATTCTCCGGGGGACCTCCCTTTAAAGCATTCCGATGAATTCCCCCAATCAATCTCCTTATTTAATGATCTCATTGGAAAATGATCTCATTGGAAATTGTATAAAGACAATTTGTATTTGATATGGCTAGTTGTGCAAGAATTTTACGATTAAGAAGCAACCGTCTCTTGTACAGATTATTTATGGATCTACTATAACTATAGGATACCCCGTTCTCGCGAATTACTGCATTTATTCGAGTGATCCACAGACGACGAAAATTGATCTTTCGGCTTCCCCTATCCCGATGAGAAGAAGCCAAAGCTCGAATTCTTTGTTGAATAGCAGTTCGCATAAGTCTTGAATGGGACCCTCGAAAGGTTGATACACATAAACGCGTTTTTGTTCTACGTCTACGAGCTATATACCCTCGTCTAGTTCTGGTCATTGAAGCAAAATAAACTTTGATGAATAACTTAATTTATTTTTTCTTTCAGTCATCCCTCTCGTCTTTCCTAGTCTATTAATAACAAAACGGATTCTTCCGATGTATAAAATACAAATTCCAATGGCTTTTGCTGCTCTGACCTTCCCAACCACGATTTTTTTTTACGGGCATTTCACCTCGAAATAAGAAATTGTATTGATACTAGGTATCCAAAAATATTCAATTTCAAATTGAGTATAAATAGAGTATTGTATTAAAGTAGGAATACCTAGTAAAGGGAAATTTATAAATAAATAGTGGGTTCCTTCGTTTCTATGGTTACTTCGTAAACGGTGAGGTCCTTTCTATACACCGGAGCTCCTTCCCCATTCAATCAATGTTATTAGTAACTTGTACAGTTCACATTCTTTGACTCTACCCATGAATTATCCAATAATAGATCTTTTCACAATGAGATCTACTCATACAGTAACGGCATTTAATTATGAAAGTTGGCTAGGTAGCTGACCCTGTTAGTCCGTTCTTGCAAGAGTGAGAGCATAATTTTTCTGCTTCCTAAATACCAATTCCCCCGCTTAATGGACAACCATTTGCTACCACTGGGAGTTGCTTATCATCTACAATTAAGGTGATTGGATTTGCACCAATAGAAACCATAAATTTCATACACAATGTAGGTCTTTTGTTAGATAGTGAATGGAAAAATTCCATCCTATTCACTATTCATTGGTACTGGTCATTGATACTGGAAAAAGCGTTTTCTTTCTTTTGTTCCAGCTTATCTTATGATTTGAACGAGTCGCACATACACCCTAGTACATGTTCCTCGACGCTGAGGACATCCCCGAAGAGCGGGGGATTTTGTGACATTTTTGATTGGCTGTCTTGTGTTTCTAATAAGTTGTTTAATAGTTGGCATGCTGAATCATATACAAAATGGGCTGGTTTAGATCGATCCTAACCGGATGATTATGTTTTTTTTCTTCTATTTAATACTAGAAGAAAAAAAAACATAATCATCCGGTTAGGAATTGAACCTACCAACTATCCTTATCCCCTCCTAGTAACCCTCCCCCCAAAAATCGATTTATGAAATTAGAACTCGAAATCCTTGAATTAAACTCATCAATGAAAAGTAATAACGATATTTTTTATACCCTTTTTTTTAGTTCGGATGGAGCGGGATAATAATTTCTCATTCCGAATCTGTAAACGAACAAGATAAGAGATCAACAATACGATCGATGTCTTTAGGATCCTCGAATGGAATGGAAGTAGACCGACATTTCTATTGGGGCGTTGGCTCTGTTTCCTTGGTTCTAAGATGCTAACGTATTTTGTTTCATGAGTGCGAATCTTAGAGGACAATGTAAATCCGGAGTGTAAATTCGGTGGTGGGGTAAATTTTACTTAACTCCCCGGTATTTTAGCCGGTATTTAGGACTGATTCTGCTATAAGATCTATAATTCCATACTCTTTGGCTTCGCTTGCGTCCATAAAAGTATCTCTTTCCAGGTCGGCGGCTATAACCCAGTGGGGTTGTTGTGTTCGTACGGAATATATTTTTACGATTCTGTCGCGAAACTCTGAAATTGCTCTCGATTCTAGCGTATATCCTGGGATTTCTTGCTGATAAAAGGTACCAGCAGGTTGGTGGATCATTACCCTGATGATATAACATAATGAAAGGTCCCTCTATCTTCTATCGGGTAAAGGAAAGAGCTAAAGAATAAGAAGAAGCGGAGTATCTATATAATAGAAGCAAACGACAATATAGATTGATAAAAAAAAGGACAATCCAATATAGATAAAATTCAACAACCGTACAGGCAATTTTGGGGCATTGCATACGGCTCCACAATGGGATTTTTTTTCCCTTCCACGGGAAAAAAAAGATCTATTGGATCCAGAAATTATCCGCCCATTTAACATCCTTGCTTTTGGGAGAGTGAAAAAGGAGTATGATGATTCCGTTGCTTCCGTGCTTTGGTTATTTAGGAATTTAACTCATATGAGATCGAGCAATCCCAAAGTTTCTTTTTTTTTTAGTACTCTTCGATAACATAAATTTGGCAAAATCATTTGTCGCGTGAAACCAAAAATATTTGCGACACTAAAATGAATTGCTGAGAGATATTCAGAGGTATTCCTTGATCGGAAAGATATTTTGTCTAAGCCAGCTCCCCCGATACACAATCTCACGTTATGAAAAACCATATGGGTATGTTCATACCGAATTGGAATGCCATGCTATTGTTACTCAGTAGTCTTATTCATTTTCCCCGGCTAAGGCATATAGTCTTCATTACTTTCTTATGTCATTTATAACTTTACTTTTTTATTTCATTTCTAAAAAAGCTTTCTCTCAACCTCTCAACTAAGGTTAAAGATACATTGGCGCCAAGCGCGAAGGAATGCTAAGCGTTTGGTAATTTCGCCTCCGACCAGAACGAAAGATGCCATTGAAGCGGCGACTCCCATACATACTGTATTTACATCTGGTATCACAAGTTGCATCATATCATAAATGCCTACTCCGGGTACTATCCACCCGCCAGGTGAGTTTATAAATAACCATTGCTCTAAGTCCTTATCCTCTATATTGAGAAATAGCATGAGCCCCATAACTTGATTTGCTAGTTCGTCCTCTATGGAGTCTCCTAAAAAAAGTAATCTTTCTCGATGAAGTCGGTTGATTAGGATAAAATTTTATCCCTTTTAGGAACCATACGCGCACTTTTGAATGCATATGGTTCATAAAAAAAAAAAATGGCAAAGCAAAGAAAGAATCAAAGTAAAGTATAGGTCCTCTTTTTTTTTTTTTTAATACTTTCATACCTCCTAGAAACTTTTTGAATTAAACTCTCATTGATGTATGGTGTTTTATCTAAAAATTCCGATGTAAATTTCTTGTTCCTGAATGGGCCTCTTCAAATTTTTTAGGCTTATGTTCTACTCCGGGTAAAGATAGATGATAAAAGATACAACCGATTTCTATTTGTACATATAGGCCAAATGATTCCAATACCACTTCTTTTTGATACGACTTTTTTCAATTTTTTTTTTTCACCAAATAAAATATTCTAAATATTCTGTGTAGTCATCATAAATTAGCAGTTTGAGATCATTTAATCGTTTATATGTTATAAACGTTTCTGATACAAGTGTTAAGCATATCCATAGTAAATTAAAACGAACAATTGAGTATTTTCTGAACGGAGCCTGGATACTTCATTTTATTGGTCCAATCAAACTAACCATAAATTATTGTAATTAATAATATTGCTCCCTCAAGAAATTGGGCTAATTACATTTCACGCTACAAATTCTTGAGAAGTTCAATTAATTTTTTGGCGAAGCAGGGGTATCTCAATCAGGGGAGAGAACGGGGAAATCCCATATGACCCAATATGTCTAACAAGCCGCACTATAGGTCAACCCAGGTTGCGTCCTCATCTCCCGGAATTCGAAAGGGGACTTTCGGAACACCAACGGGCATCTTTTGGCTGTCAAAAGATGACTTCATTCTTTGATGTGGAAACGTAACAATGAATTTTTTGTTTTCATCAAATTGAAAAGTTCATAGAGGAAGAGAGGAAGACGAAATGCATAAAGAAAAAGTTTTACGGCTGGGTCGAACTGTTCAAACAAACGACGAACACCTTTCTATGCATTCGCCCAGAGAAAATGGGACCAATTCCCCCATTGCGTATTGGTACTTATTGGGTATACTATAGAATAGATCTGCTTTTCTTTGTTCCGACGAACAGAATTGTTCCATTATTACCAACAAAATGGAATAAAATAAATAAGAACCCTTGCTCCGAAATAATCCACTGAAAAGCAGAAGTCTATAGCCTAGTTTTTTCCAATGCGATAAAGTTATATCTTTTTTTTTTTTTATTTTTCTTTGATAAAGGGGTATTTTCATGGGTTTGCCTTGGTATCGTGTTCATACCGTCGTATTGAATGATCCCGGTCGGTTGCTTGCTGTCCATATAATGCATACAGCTCTAGTTTCTGGGTGGGCTGGTTCAATGGCTCTATACGAATTAGCCGTTTTTGATCCCTCTGACCCCGTTCTTGATCCAATGTGGAGACAGGGTATGTTTGTTATACCCTTCATGACTCGTTTAGGAATAACCAATTCATGGGGAGGTTGGAGTATCACAGGAGGAACTGTAACAAATCCGGGTATTTGGAGTTACGAGGGTGTGGCCGGGGCGCATATTGTGTTTTCTGGTTTGTGCTTTTTGGCAGCTATCTGGCATTGGGTGTATTGGGATCTAGAAATATTCCGTGATGAACGTACAGGAAAACCTTCTTTGGATTTGCCCAAGATTTTTGGAATTCATTTATTTCTATCAGGGTTAGCTTGCTTTGGGTTTGGTGCATTTCATGTAACGGGCTTGTATGGTCCTGGAATATGGGTGTCCGATCCTTACGGACTAACTGGAAAAGTACAATCTGTAAGTCCTGCGTGGGGCGTAGAAGGTTTTGATCCTTTTGTTCCGGGAGGCATAGCCTCTCATCATATTGCAGCAGGGACATTGGGCATATTAGCAGGCCTATTTCATCTTAGTGTTCGTCCGCCCCAACGCCTATACAAAGGGTTGCGTATGGGTAATATTGAAACTGTTCTTTCCAGTAGTATCGCTGCTGTCTTTTTTGCGGCTTTTGTTGTTGCCGGAACTATGTGGTATGGTTCGGCAACTACCCCCATCGAATTATTCGGTCCCACCCGTTATCAATGGGATCAGGGATACTTCCAGCAAGAAATCTATCGAAGGGTTGGTGCCGGACTAGCTGAAAATCAGAGTTTATCAGAAGCCTGGTCTAAAATTCCTGAAAAATTAGCTTTTTATGATTACATCGGCAATAATCCCGCAAAGGGGGGATTATTCAGAGCGGGCTCAATGGATAACGGGGACGGAATAGCTGTTGGATGGTTAGGGCACCCTATCTTTAGAGATAAAGAGGGGCGTGAGCTTTTTGTACGTCGTATGCCTACTTTTTTTGAAACATTTCCGGTAGTTTTGGTAGATGGAGACGGAATTGTGAGAGCCGATGTTCCTTTTCGAAGGGCGGAATCGAAGTATAGTGTTGAGCAAGTAGGGGTAACTGTTGAGTTCTATGGTGGCGAACTTAACGGAGTCAGTTATAGTGATCCTGCAACTGTGAAAAAATATGCTAGACGCGCTCAATTAGGTGAAATTTTTGAATTAGATCGTGCTACTTTGAAATCTGATGGTGTTTTTCGTAGTAGTCCGAGGGGTTGGTTCACTTTTGGGCATGCTTCGTTTGCTTTGCTCTTCTTTTTCGGACACATTTGGCATGGTGCTAGAACCTTGTTCAGAGATGTTTTTGCGGGGATTGATCCAGATTTGGATGCTCAAGTAGAATTTGGAGCATTCCAAAAACTTGGGGATCCAACTACAAGGAGACAGGTAATCTGATAAACATTGATCTGATATGGTATCTTTCGCTTCTATTGGATTTTTTTTGATTTCACTTTCTACATAGATTACCAGATCAATTTTGCTGGATTTAAATCGCCCTTTTCTTTGACTCTTGTCTTTATCTGGGAGATGCTCCCAAATGAACAGGTGTGGAAGCTATAATTGTAAACCACGATCGAATTTATGGAAGCATTGGTTTATACATTCCTCTTAGTCTCGACTCTAGGAATCATTTTTTTCGCTATCTTTTTTCGAGAACCGCCTAAGGTTCCGACTAAAAAATGATTTTTGATTATCTCAATTATAGTTAAAGTATAATGTTACTTTATAAATACTAATGAATTAATGCATTAAAGTCAAGTAATGAGCCGCCCAACACGGGCGGCTCATTACTTGACTTCAATTAGTCCCCATGTTCTTCAAATGGATCTCTTAGTTGTTGAGAGGGTTGCCCAAAAGCGGTATATAAGGCGTACCCGGTAAAACTTACAAGTAAACCAGATATAAAGATGGCGACTAGGGTTGCTATTTCCATTATTATAAAATTTCAAGACCACAATGGATCTATGATAAGATCGGTTATTTACAACGGTATGATTTACAAAGTCAATAAAATTCAATCAATGCAATAGGATTTATGGCTACACAAACCGTTGAGAATAATTCGAGATCTGGTCCAAGACCAAGACAGACTGGTCTAGGAAGTTTATTGAAACCGTTGAATTCGGAATATGGTAAAGTAGCGCCCGGATGGGGAACTACCCCGTTGATGGGTGTCGCAATGGCTCTCTTCGCGGTATTCCTATCTATTATTTTGGAGATTTATAACTCTTCCGTTTTACTGGATGGAATTTCAATGAATTAGGTTCATAGGAATTGCGAAGTACTGTCTTTTCAATCCAAAGTGAATCACTTAGGACTAGGATTTTTAGGTCATTCCGGCAGTTTGACCGTGAAATTCCTTTGTTTCGGTATTTCCGGAATATGAGTGTGTGACTTGTTATAATTGATCCTATTGATAGTACAGAGAATGGGTCTGTCATCTTGAGAGAGATGGGTTTTGCCTCGTCGGATATTCATTCTAGTATCTGGAGCACGGAATATATGGAATGAAATAGATCAAGAAAAGAAATATTTAAACTATGATTCATACCTACTATTCAGTCAGACCTCGCGACCGGACTCAAAAAATTTCAAAGATTTATTTTCTAATTTCTAATTATTCTTAAATTTTTTGTTTGCTTATTTTGACCAACGGACAAATGTTTCTATGGATTTAGAGTCATTTCATCTATTCATTGAATAAGTGATGATCAAAAGGTTTTTACTCAGATAACCCTTGGGCTTAGCTTAGGGACTTTATTCAATCATCGTGGTTCTAGTATGAATCTTAGGTTTCAATCGAATCATAGGGTCTCAACAAGAGAATTCCTAGCAATTAGAAACAAAAAGAAATCCACATTATACAAAAAATTAAAATTGAGAGACCGAGAAAATTCAAGAGGCCCGTAATGATCAACATAAAAACGAATGAAATGAGCTGACTTGATATTTTGGCATTGTCATCACTAAAGAAGAGCTTCGGTTTTTTTTGCACTTCGTCGTATTTTCAGAGAAGGTTGGATGGAGTACTAAGAAGAAGTTTCCAATTTCCTATTACATATCCGTTGCAACCAGTATTGGGGTGTTTTTGCTTGAGCTGTACGAGATGAAAGTCTCATATACGGTTCTCAGAGGGGGAGTTCCCTTGGTTTACCTATCTCAATAAAGTATATGATTGGTTCGAAGAGCGTCTCGAAATTCAGGCGATTGCAGATGATATAACTAGTAAATATGTTCCTCCACATGTCAACATATTTTATTGTCTAGGAGGAATTACGCTTACTTGTTTTTTAGTACAAGTAGCTACGGGGTTTGCCATGACTTTTTACTATCGTCCAACCGTTACCGAGGCTTTTACCTCGGTTCAATACATAATGACTGAAGCTAACTTTGGTTGGTTAATCCGATCAGTTCATCGATGGTCAGCAAGTATGATGGTCCTAATGATGATCCTGCACGTATTTCGTGTCTATCTCACCGGTGGGTTTAAAAAACCCCGCGAATTGACTTGGGTTACAGGTGTGGTTCTGGCTGTATTGACCGCATCTTTTGGTGTAACTGGTTATTCCTTACCTCGGGACCAAATTGGTTATTGGGCAGTCAAAATCGTGACAGGCGTACCCGACGCTATTCCTGTAATCGGATCGCCCCTGGTCGAGTTATTACGTGGAAGTGCTAGTGTGGGTCAATCTACTTTGACTCGTTTTTATAGTTTACACACTTTTGTATTACCTCTTCTTACTGCCGTATTTATGTTAATGCACTTCCTAATGATACGTAAGCAAGGTATTTCTGGCCCTTTATAGAGAAGGCGGATCATAGATATTTGTAATCAATCATCAATCTATCATTGGGGAGAGAAACTATAGTATTCCATTGCTACAAATATGGATTATTGAAAAGAATAAGACATGTGTTTGGATCTTTCCCTTCAACTCCGCAATATTGTATTAGTTATTTGATATGAATAGTTGAAGTGGATTCTACGAAGATAAAATGGATTATGGGAGTGTGTGACTTGAACTATTGATTGGCCCGTGCAGATATATGATTTTATCCGCCACATTGAAATATACAACCAAATGTGTCTCTGTGCCAACCACCGTGCAAACCCCATACAGAGGATAGGCCGGTTCACTTGAAGAGAATTTTTTCTATGATTAGACCCTAATCATGTCGTGCATGACATGAATAGGCTTTGTAAGATCCAGTAGAATAAGTGATGTGGCATGATCCAGATTATGTTATCCCTATTCTACTTACTTATATAGTAAGTAAATGCACGCATTCCTTGTGCATTGACAATCCAACACAACAGACTATCGGAGTGAGACAAGGGATCTAAAGAAAAACAGAGGCTAGACTATATATTAGTAACAAGTAAATCCTTTGTATGTAAGACGACTTGAGATATTTATTTTGGGGATAAACGCCAATAGCAAGGCACGAGACGACCCAAAAAGCACTTGATCATAATCAAATTTGTAAGCTTACTTGGGTATTGAGCATTTATTTGTAAGTGTCAAAATTGAAATCTTTTCTTAGATAGAGTCATGTATGTATTGATCTGGATTACATATAGATTTTCTATGGCTCTATTTGATTCCTTTGATTTTTGCTCGAGCCGGATGATGAAAAATTATCATGTCCGGTTCCTTCGGGGGATGGATCTATAGGAATTCACCTATCCCAATAACAAAGAAACCTGATTTGAATGATCCTGTATTAAGAGCTAAATTGGCGAAAGGGATGGGTCATAATTATTACGGTGAACCCGCATGGCCCAATGATCTTTTATATATTTTTCCAGTAGTAATTTTGGGTACTATTGCATGTAACGTAGGTCTAGCGGTTCTAGAACCGTCAATGATAGGTGAACCCGCGGATCCATTTGCAACCCCTTTGGAAATATTGCCCGAATGGTACTTCTTTCCTGTATTTCAAATACTCCGTACAGTGCCCAATAAATTATTGGGAGTTCTTTTAATGGTTTCAGTACCAGCCGGATTATTAACGGTACCCTTTTTGGAGAATGTTAATAAATTCCAAAACCCGTTCCGTCGTCCAGTAGCTACAACCGTCTTTTTAATTGGTACCGCAGTAGCTCTTTGGCTGGGTATTGGAGCAACATTACCTATTGATAAATCTCTAACTTTAGGTCTTTTTCAAATTGATTCCACCATGAAATAAATACCACAACCTGTGTATCTAGGTAGGATTCACTTTGAAGTGACTATTCCCTAGATACATAGGCATAGGTCTATTCAATAGAATTCTGTTCTGCATCAGAATAACTTTTCAAGATGAAATCCATTCAATGGATTTCATCTTGAAAAGTTATTCTAATTTATTCTTCGGTAAATCAATTATATAATATTCCATTTTTGAAGAATGGCCACTATTTTAATTACATCTTCTATTTTAGCAATTTTCATAAGCTCTTTTGTACTTTTATGAAAAAGATCATATAATGTCAGTATTTTCGCCCTTTGGAGGGACTCAAGGGTCGTGGGATCTAAATGCAACTGCTCTACAAAAATCATTTGTAATTTCATGGCAGTAATTCTTAGTTCAGCCGCCTCCTGAGGAGAGTAGGGTTTTGTGAGAGACGAAAGCATGTTTTTAGTCCGCGTTAGAGAGATGTTCTGATTCTCGTTATTGAAAAAGATAGAAGTTAAATTAACCAAATGGCGGCAGGCTTCCCAAAGTGCTTCTTTGGGTGTATAACTTCCATTCGTCCATATTTCGAGAGTAAGTATCTCTAGTGTTTCCCCAAAGGACTTAATAGAATAATTAATCTTTCTAATTGGCAAGTATAACGGAATTATAGGAAAACCTTTTCTTGGCAGTCGATCTTCTCTCCTTAGACACGATCCCCTAATCCTCTCGACTTTTAATTCAAGACACAACTCGATTGGGAGCGCCAGTGTAGCTATATGTTGTGTATCATCAACAATATCCAACGAAGGCGGTAAGATGATGTCTTTAGAAGTTATGTGTCTAGGACCCTTGACACAAATAGATGCGTCGAAAATATCACTATCACTATCACTGTCGGCAGAATTTTTCAAGACAATTTGTTGCAAATTCGTTAAAAGTTCTGCTACCGATTCTTTAACACCGACTATTCTACTAAAGTCATAGGAGATGTAGTGTGCTGCTATTACATTTACGTGAGTAATACATATTCCTTCCACTTCGCTAAGCAAAGTCTTTCGTAGCGAAATGGCGATCGTCTCGGCTTGACCTTCCCGAAGCGGACACAGAACAAAACGCCCATATTTATAATGTTGGCTAATCTCCTTTGTAGCAACACAACTCCATTGGACAATGTGTTCTATTCGCTTCACTTCGTCTTTTTTCATTAATCCTCCTGTTTTAGATTTTTACAATTTATACGCGTCTTTTTTTTGGAGGTCTGCATCCATTATGTGGTAGAGGGGTTACGTCCATGACGCAATTTAGCCGTATTCCACTTCTCCGAATGGCTCGTAATGCAGAATCTCGTCCGAGACCGGGACCTTTTATTCTGACGTCTGCTTCTTGCATACCCTGATCGATTACTATACTAATAGCATTTGCTGTCGCAGTTTGCGCAGCAAAGGGCGTCCCTCTTCTTGGGCCCCTGAATCCACAAGTACCGGCGGAGGACCATGAAACCACCTGACCCTGGGTATCTGTAACCGTTACAATGGTATTGTTGAAACTTGCTTGAATATTTATTACCCCCTTGGATATTCGAAGACTACTTTTCCGTGAAGTAAAACGCGGAGACTTCCGTGAAGTAAAACGCGGATTTTTCCGTGGAATAAAACGCACATAGTTACGTAAACTAGTTCTTGATATAGGTTTTGCCATATTTTATCATCTCATAAAAATGAGTCAGAGATATATGGATATATCCATTTCGTGTCAAAACAAATCTTTTCTTTTATTTGTGCATTGGGTACGTTGTAGAGTCCCTTTTTTTTTTAGAAATATTATCCCTGTCTCTGTTTATGCCTAGGGTTGGAGCAAATTACTATAATTCGTCCCCGTCTACGGATCAGTCGACATTTTTCGCAAATTTTACGAACGGAGGCTCTTTTTTTCATAATTTGTTTTTCCTTACCTTAATGAAATTACGAATCTACTCTAGAAAAAAAAAAAAAAGAAATCTCTTGAAATTTTGAACCTCAAATTGTATCCCAACGAAAGGAGGATTGATAAATCCAATTAATCGTTCGAATCTTTGTTGCGGGGTTTAGGGTCTATTCTAAAAATTATGCGCCCCCGGGTTGAATCATAACGACTTACTTCAATTTTGACTCTATCGCCTGGTAGTATTCGTATATAACTACGCCGTATCTTTCCAGAAATATAACCTAGGATCAGATCGTCATTATCTAAACGAACTCGAAACATACCATTGCGAAGTGATTCCACTACAAGTCCTTCTAAGATCCATTTTTCATCTTTCATTCTAGATAAACCTCTTTAAGTATCAACTAAAGCTAAAAAAATAAGAATGATATTAGACAACCCGTCCTTTCTCTTTCCTTCACAAAACAAATAGGAAGTTGCAGATTCAATTTAAATTCGGATACTAGAAGGATTACCATATATAACACAAAATTTCTCCTCCGATTCCTTCTAGTCGAGCCTCTCGGTCTGTCATTATACCTCGAGAGGTAGAAAGGATAACAATACCTATTCCTCCTAAAATCCTGGGAATTTTTTCATAATTGGAATAGATTCGTTGACCGGGTCGACTGATCCGTTTTAAAATAGTTCTATATCGCCCCTTCCTATTCCTTCGATGTCGCAGAGTTGAAACCAAGAAATTTTTCGTGCTTTCTCGATGTTTTCTCACATTTTCTATAAAGCCTTCTCGTAGAAGTATTTTAACAATCCTTTCGGTAATCTTCGTATGTGCGATTCGAACTGTTCCTTTTTTATCCATGTCAGCATTTCGTATAGAAGTTATTATGTTAGCAATAGTGTCCCTACCCATGACGAACCATTATTATTGGTGCCTCCGATTTTTTATATAATCAACATGTTCTTCTTTTTTTTTTTTTTAAGGTACATGCCTAATACATAATTTACTAAAAAATTCTACTAATAATAAATTGAATATATTTCAGATACCCTTATTAGTATTTAGAATACCTCTGGAGCTAATGAAATTATTTTCGTAAAATTCAACTGTCTCAATTCTCGAGCGATCGCACCAAAAACTCGAGTTCCTTTTGGATTTCCTTCTTGATCAATGACAACCGCAGCATTATCATCATATTTTAAAATCATACCATTATCTCGTTTAAGTTCTTTACATGTACGTACAATTACAGCTCTGATCACTTCGGATCTTTGTAGAGGCATATGAGGTACTGCTTCTTTGATTACAGCAACAATCACGTCACCAATATGAGCATATCGTCGATTACTAGCTCCTATGATTCGAATACACAGTAATTTTCTAGCCCCGCTGTTGTCCGCCACATTTAAATGGGTTTGAGGTTGAATCATTTTTTTTTCTTCGCTCTTTGCATGAAAAAAAGGGAGAAATATTGTTTGTTCAGAAAAAAAACCTCGGCTGTTTTTTCATTTTCGACATAGTTTCATTTTTCGACATAGAAAGGCCCTTTCTTTTGGTTATACATTTCTAACGAATTGAGTTCGTATAGGCATTTTTGACGCAGCGATTGAAATAGCTTCTCTGGCTACGCTTTCTGATACTCCACTCATTTCATAAAGTATTCGACCAGGTTTAACAACGGATACCCAATATTCGGGGGATCCTTTCCCCGAACCCATACGCGTTTCTGTAGATCTTACTGTAACTGGTTTGTCTGGAAATATACGGACCCAAATTTTTCCACCGCGACGCGCATATCGCGTCATTGATCGTCGCCCTGCTTCTATTTGTCTAGATGTGATCCAAGTGGGTTCAAGTGCCTGAAGAGCATATTTACCGAAACAAATACGATTGCCTCGATAAGATATTCCCTTCATTCTTCCTCTATGTTGTTTACGGAATCTGGTTCTTTTGGGGTTATAGTTGATGGTTGTTTCTCAATGCCATCTCTACTGCAAAACCGGACATGAGAGTTTCTTCTCATCCAGCTCCTCGCGAATAAAACGATTAAAAAAATTACAGATATATGTATTTGAATCTTTCGCGGGCGAATGTATATTCTTTCAATGTCTCTTTCACTCGTAGGGTCATCCCGGGACCTCTCAGAATCAGAATAAATGAATTCTAGGTTCGTTCCGCCATCCTACCCGATGAATCATTCGGATTCCTTTTCAATAGAATCTTTTGCAGTCACGGGTTCTGTCGTTCCCATCGCTTCTCAATTAATGGTTAGGTCGAAACTTTGCAATAGAGCTCCTAATTTGTTTCTGAGCCAATATTCCCAATCTTTATTGACTCGGCGCTCTTTATTATTTTTTTTTTTTTTTTTTAGCTTGGATACGTCTAATTACTGAATTTTACTAATTAAAAACGAATCCTTATTTATGCTATGTTACATTGCGATGATTTGCAGACCATACATCATATTTGGAATCACATATCGTTGATATTTGATTTTTCTCTTTCTCTCGCCCTTCCATTTATCCATATCCTCCTATTTTTGTTTCACAACCTTATACTTATAATCTGATTGATTTATCTTTTATTTTTTGTGAAAAAATATATCAGTTGCTGCAACGATATGATCGATACGTCATATAGTGACTGGTTCCTTGGATCCAGATAATACGAAGCAATGGGTTGGTTATTAGTTCTATAATTATTAGTTCATACTTTTGGTTGGTCTCCTGTTTTTTTAATCCCAACCTAATTCTTAATTTAATAAAATAAAAAACCAACGAGTCGCACACTAAGCATAGCAATTATATGAAATGGTCAATTGAATTTTTATTCAACCCTGTAGAATTCTATAAATTCAAATTGCTCTTTTTTGATTGAATGAAAAGCTAATGAAAGAATTGGTGATTTTTTGTTCCATCACTGGATAGAATGTAAAGATAACCAAAAGATCATTACTTCTCGTCTGTAAATATCCAAATTTTTATGCCCAATGCCCCATAAATAGTTCGAACTGTATAGGAACAATAATTAATTTTAGCTCGAATGGTTTGTAGGGGAACCCTACCTTCTCTAAACCATTCGACACGTGCAATTTCTTTTCCGTCGATACGCCCTGCAATTTGTACTTGAATTCCTTTTGTATCTGCCTCTTCAGTTAAGGCAATAGCTTTTTTTATTGCTTTTCGAAATGAAACTCTATCCTTTAATTGTTCGGCTATATATTCTGCAAGGATGTTAGGGTGTCCGTAAGGTTTTGCAATTTTTGTGATAGTAATGTTAAGTTTTTTGTTTACAGAATCTATTTTTTTTGTACATGGCTCTGTAATTCTTTGATTCTTCGCGATCCATCCTCTATTAACAATTTTGGGAACCCTATATATATTATGACATGGATCAGATCGATCGTTTTTTGAATCTTTATATATACAATTGTCTCGGCACTGGAAGAGATTTTTATATTTTTTCTACATAATTCTTGATACAATCCTGTATTTTTTGATCTTCCTGAAGACCCTCAGGATAATTTTTTGGTTGTTCAAACCAAAGGGAATGATGGCTTTGGGTTGTACCAAGTCTGAAACCAAGTGGATTTATTTTTTGTCCCATAAAACCTCGCACCCATCATTGGCCCATAGCATTCTGCCCCCAAATATAGCCTCGTATAGAAACATTCATACTTATCTTGAATATCTATATACTTCTCTTTATATATCCATCCTCTTTTTTTTAACCATAGATAAAAGTTTTTATCTTTAGAGATATCTTGCAATACAATAGTTATGTGACAGGTGGGTCTTTTATCGGATAACTACGTCCTCTAGCTCGAGGTTTTAACTTTTTCACGATAGTACCCTCGTTAACTTCGGCTTGACTAATAATTAAAGCCGTTTTGTCGAAATCCATATTGTTAGTAGCATTTGCTGCTGCAGAATAAAACTAATTTAAAAATGGGATAACATGCTCGATAAGGCATGAGTTCTAGTTTCATAAGTATTTCATCATAGGGACGCCCACGAATCTGATCAATTACTCTTCGCGCTTTGTGAGCAGACATACATATATGTTGACCTAAAGCATATACTTCTACCTCAGGTACCCTCTCTATCATAAGGTTCACCTCCCACCAATAAACGACGAGCACCCATATTAACTTTATTAACATTAACGACGAGATTTTTTATCGTTTCTCGTATGCTCCCGGAAATTCCGAGTAGGTGCAAATTCTCCCAATTTGTGACCTACCATACTATCTGTTATATAAATAGGTTAAATGCTCTTTCCCATTATGAATAGCAATTGTATGGCCGATCATTTTGGGTATAATGGTAGATGCCCGGACCAAGTTACTATTATTTCTTTTTCTGTCCTTCGGTTGAGCTTCTCAATTTTTTCCAATAAATGATTAGCTACAAAGGGTTTTTTTTTTAGTGTTTTTAGTGAACGTGTCACAGCAAATTCCTCCTATCTTTTTTATTTTTTTTGTAAAGACGAAGAAACATATTTGATTTTCAATACTCTCCTATTTACTACGGCGACGGAGAATCAAACTATCACTATATTTTTTCTTTTTTCTATTTCTTCTTCCAAGCGCAGGATAACCCCAAGGGGTTGTGGGTTTTTTTTCTACCAATTGGGGCCCTCCCTTCACCACCCCCATGGGGATGGTCTACAGGATTCATAACTACCCCTCTTACTACAGGACGCTTACCTAGCCAACACTTAAGATCCGGCTCTACCCAACTTTTCTGGTTCACCCCAAGATTACCCACTTGCCCGACTGTTGCTGAGCAGTTTTTGGATATCAAACGGACCTCCCCAGATGGTAATTTTAATGTGGCCGATTTACCCTCTTTTGCAATCAGTTTCGCTACAGCACCCGCAGCTCTCGCTAATTGTCCGCCCTTTCCAAGTGTGATTTCTATGTTATGTATGGCCGTGCCTAAGGGCATATCGGTTGAAGTAGATTCTTCTTTTTGATCAATCAAAACCCCTTCCCAAACTGTACAGCTTCTTCCAAAGCATACGGCTTTCCGGATGTATATGATGATATCTAGACAAGATGGATCTTATATGAATCGTATGATGAAGTACCACATGAGTTGATATATTGGAATCCAAATCTGCCGAATCACTCATGTTAATGATCTTCTACATCCTAGGTCTCCCCGTTCCTTCATCTGGCTTATGTTCTTCATGTAGCCATTCAGACCGAATGACTCTATGAAATTACGTCCGATACTTCCACATATTACGGGTAACGTAGGAGACATCTCTATTTTCCCCCGGGGTAGAATTACCACTGCTTAGCTTTCAATTCGCCTCTGACCATCAAATGAAATGTGAATAACTCGTCCTCCTCTCTTTGAAACAAGGGGCGCTTCCGGTTCTGTCGGTGCTTCAAACAATTTTGTCTTCTCCATATTACCATATCTCTAGAGTCAATAATTTTTCTATGAGGAACTACTGAACTCAATCACTTGCTGCCGATACTCTTCAGTTTTCTGTTGAGGTCTATCCCGTAGAGGTACTCAAATTGGATCAGTGATCGATTTCTAGGTTTCGTCGTAAACCTAATTGGTTACTTCCAATTACGTAAATCAATAGTTCAAACCGCACTCAAAGGTAGGGCATTTCCCATTGAGATAGGAACTTCTGTACCAGAAACAATGGTATCTCCAATTATAGCCCCTCTGGGATGTAAAATATATCTCTTCTCACCATCCCTATAGTGTATGAGACAAATGTTTGCATTTCGATTAGGGTCGTATTCTATGGTTACGATTCTACCAGATATGTCTTTTTCATTCCGTCGAAAATCAATTTTACGGTATAGACGCTTATGACCTCCCCCTCTATGCCTTGCGGTAATGATTCCTCTGGCATTACGACCTTTACCACAACGACGCTGTCCATAGATCAAATTATTTCGTGGATTGGATTTCACTTGACTGCCGACGGTTCTGCTCGAGGTAGAAGTTTTGTATAAATGTATCGCCGTGTTATTAAGTATTTTGATTTAAGTTCTTTTCTTTCTAAGAGGTGGAATAGAATAACCCGGTTGAAGCGTAATAATCATGCGTCTATAATGCATTGTATGTCCCATAATGGGTCCCTTTCTTCTACCCTTTCCCGGGAGTCGATGACTATTCATAGCTATTACCTTGACACCAAAAAAGAGTTCGACCCAATGCTTTATTTCTGTCCTAGTTGATCCTGATTCGACATTAGAAGTATATTGATTGTTCCCCAATAACCGAATACTTTTGTCTGTAAATACTGCATATTTGATTCCATCCATAAATCTATTTTCTTCCCTATGAGTTCCGGTATCGATAAGAATTCTACTTCTTACTGTTCATATGTTATGATATGAATATACCATAGTAATTATATTAATTCGTTATGTATGGATGATGAGATTCCATTGATACGGAGCCAATTCCAATAGACGTATAGACGTATTGAACGTTCGCGTTGTACTGCATCCAGCAGGAATTGAACCTACGAATTTGCCAATTATGAGTTGGGCGCTTTAACCATTCAGCCATGGATGCGTAATGGGGATTAGCATATATTTCAAGTATCTAGCCTAACTCTATAGAAAAATCGTTATATATTCTATATAATAATAAATATAATAATAATAAAAATTTCCAATTTCCAAGTCAAGTATCTAGCCTAACTCTATAGAAAAATCGTTATATATTCTATATAATAATAAATATAATAATAATTTCCAAGTCAATTCTACATGATAATAATAAAAATTTCCAATATGTAATTAAATACATATTTAAATACATATATAAATATAAAGTCAAATTTTAAAGAAATCCTAAGGAGGAATCAATATGAGGCAAGACAGGGCAAAACGACGTCTATATAAATCCTGGATTTTTGAGTTTAGGGAGGTATTGAGAGAGATCAAGAATTCTCACTATTTCTTAGATTCGTGGACCAAATTGGATTCAGTGGGATCTTTCATTCACGTTTTTTTCGACCAAGAACGTTTTATGAAACTCTTTGACCCACGAATAGTAAGTATCCTCTTTTCACGCGATTCGCAGGGTTCAACAAGCAATCGATCTTTCACGATCAAAGGTGTAGTACTGCTTGTAGTAGTGGTCCTTCTACATCGTCTTAACAATCGAAATCTGGTCGAAAGAAAAAATATCTATTTGAGGGGGCTTCTTCCTATACCCGTAAACTCCATTGGACCCAGAAATGATTCATTGGAAGACTCTTTTGAGTCTTCCAATATCCATAGGTTGATTGTTTCGCTCCTGTATCTTCCAAAAGGGAAAGAGATCCCTGAGAGTTCTTTCATGGATCCGAAAGAGAGTACTTGGATCAATCAAAGAAAGGTTCAACAACTTCCCAAAGAAATCGAAGAATTTCTTGGGAATCCAACAAGATCCTCTCGTTCTTTTTTCTCTGACAGATGGTCAGAACTTTATCTGGGTTCGACTCCTACTGAGAGGTCCACTAGAGATCAGAAATTGTTGAAGAAACAACAAGATGTTTCTTTTGTCCGTTTCAGGCGATCGGAAAATAAAGAAATGGTTGATATATTCAAGATAATTACGTATTTACAAAAAACCGTCTCAATTCATCCTATTTCATCAGATCAGGGATGCGATATGGTTCCGAAGGATGAACCGGATATGGACAGTTCCAAGAAGATTTCATTCTTGAACCAAAATCCATTTTTTGATTTATTTCATCTATTCCATGACCGGAACAGGGGAGGATACACGTTTCACCACGCAGAAGAGAGATTTCAAGAAATGGCGGATCTATTAACTCTATCAATAACCGAGCCGGATCTGGTGTATCATAAGGGATTTGCCTTTTCTATTGATTCCTGCGGATTGGATCAAAAAAAATTCTTGAATGAGGTATTCAACTCCAGGGATGAATCGAAAAAGAAATCTTTATTGGTTCTACCTCCTATTTTTTTTGAAGAGAATGAATCTTTTTATCGACAGATAAGAAAAAATTGGGTCCGGTGCGGGAATGCTTTGGAAGATCCAAAACCAAAAAGAGTGGTATTTGCTATCAACAACATAATGAAGGCAGTCAATCAATATAGATTGATCCAAAATCTGATTCAAATCCAATATAGCATCCATGGGTACATAAGAAATGGTTCGAATCGATTTTTTTTTATGAATAGATCCGATCGCAACTTCGAATATGGAATTCAAAGGGATCAAATAGGAAATGATACTCTGAATCATAGAACTATAATGAAATATACGATCAACCAACATTTATCAAATTTGAAAAAGAGTGAGAAGAAATGGTTCGATCCTCTTCTTTCTCGAACCGAGAGATCCATGAATCGGGATCCTGATGCATATAGATACAAATGGTCCACTGGGAGCAAGAATTTCCAGGAACATTTGGAACATTTCGTTTCTGAGCAGAAGAGCCGTTTTCAAGTTTTTCAAGTAGTGTTCGATCGATTACGTATTAATATTATTAATATATTAATTAATATTAATCAATATATTAATAATATTAATATTAATCAATATTCGATTGATTGGTCCAGGGTTTTCGACAAACAAGATCCTTCTAAGCCACTTCGTTTATTTTGGTCCACCTTTTTGCGTCTCTTTTTGCCCAAGTTCCGTCTCTTTTTGCCCAAGTTCCTTCTCTTTTTGTCTAAGTCACTTTCTTTTTTCTTTGTGAGTTTCGGGAATACCCCCATTCGTGGGTCCGAGATCCACATCTCTCAATTCAAAGGTCCGAATGATCAACTCTGCGATCAGTTGTTAGAATCAATAGGTGTTCAAATCGTTCATTTGAATAAATTGAAACCCTTCTTATTGGATGATCATAATACTTCCCAAAAATCGAAATTGTTGATCGATGGAGGAACAATATCACCATTTTTGTTCAATAAGATACCAAAGTGGACGATTGACTCATTCCATACTCCTACTAGAAAAAATCGCAGGAAATCCTTTGATAACACTGATTCCTATTTCTCAATGCTATCCCACGATCGAGACAATTGGATGAATCCCGTGAAACCATTTCATAGAAGTTCATTGATATCTTCTTTTTTAAAAGCAAATCGACTTCGATTCTTGAATAATCCACATCACTTCTGGTTCTATTGTAACAAAAGATTCCCTTTTTATGTAGAAAAGGCCCGTATCAATAATTATGATCTTACGTATGGACAATTCCTTAATATCTTGTTCACTGGCAACAAAAAATTTTCTTTGTGCGTCGGTAAAAAAAAACATGTTTTTTCGGAGAGAGATGCTATTTCAACGATCGAGTCACGGGTATCTAACATATTCATACCTAACGATTTTCCAATTCTATCCGCTCGATTCGTTCGTAGAGCTCTTTACGCAATCGCAGACATTTCTGGAACACCTCTAACAGAGGGACAAATAGTCAATTTAGAAAGAACTTATTGTCAACCTCTTTCAGATATGAATCCGTCTGATTCAGAAGGGAAGAACTTGCATCAGTATCTCAATCTCAATTTCAATTCAAACATGGGTTTGATTCACATTCCATGTTCTGATAAATATTTACGAGCCAAAAAGAGGAAAAAACAGAGTCTTTGTCTAAAGAAATGCGTTGAGAAACGGCAGATGGATAGAATCTTTCTACGAGCAAATCTCTCAAAAAAATGGAAGCTGTTCCAAACATATCTGCCATGGTTCTTTACTTCGACAGGGTACAAATATCTAACTTCGATAGGGTACCAATATCTACATCTAAATTTCATCCTTTTAGATACTTTTTTAGACCTATTGCCGATACCGATACGAAGTAGCAGTCAAAAAGTTGTATCCATTTTTCACGATATTATGGATATATCACGGCGAATTCCTCGGAAAATATGGTGGGCGATTCTTCCACAACGGAATCGGATAAGTCAGATTTCGAGGAAGTGTTTACATAGTCTTCTTCTGTCCGAAGAAATGATTCATCGAAATAATGAGTCACCCCTTTCATTCTGGGTACATCTGGGATCACCAAATGCTCGGGAGTTCTTCTATTCAATCCTTTTCCTTCTTCTTGTTGCTGGATATCTCGTTCGTACACATCTTCTCTTTGTTTCCCGAGCCTCTAGTGAGTTACAGACAGAGTTCGAAAAGATCAAATCTTTGATGATTCCATCATACATGA
>QNQO01002850.1:0-88349 GCA_003290165.1 Berberis thunbergii
TCATCTTCAATGACTGTCTTTGTTGTACTCCCCTTTTTGCTATAGTTGTAATCAATGAATATAGTAGTAATTCTACAGGGCCTGGGTCCCCCTGCTTGGTTTGCTGCCTGAGGGCAAAAATACACTTTTGTCCCCCTCTTTAAACACCTTTTCCAAAAAGGTTGTTAACCCCAGGCAGCAACCTCGCCGGTTTTTCCAAGCCGGTTTTTCATATTAAAGTAACTAATTTTTATATTATATTTAATTAATTATGACATCACTCCGCCCCCCCTCAACAAAAATCCTGGCTCCGTCACTGCTTGATGTGTATGTTGCTGTCTTTTAATTATCCATCTTTTGTACCCCTAGTTTTAACTTTTTGAGTATTTGAGAGTGTTATATATAACCTTTCTATGTGTGCTTTTATTTGATTGTTTGAACATTTCATTGTAGACACTGAGACACTATGTATTGTGCGACTTTGTTTACTGCTATCTAAATAGTAGTTCCCTTTCTAACTCCATTGCATATGTGCCCTGAATACCTATCTAAATAGTAGAGGATTCCTTGAACTAAGGGTGTGTTTGGTTGCATAGAATCCGACTCATCACAGTGGCTTTTTCAAGAATGTCGTCAACCATTCTTTTATGTGTGTGTTTTACATGGAATCACATTCTAATGTTTCATGAACTGAATTCCTTAAGGGGGAAGCAAGGAGTCTGATTCCACATAAATGGGAAATAAAGTTTCACTTTCATCTATGACCTCACTTTCTTTTTCCTTCTATCCACCCCTTCTTCATCCCCATGCATTCCCTTTGAATTAAATTCCGTCAACCAAACACACTCCCCACCTTAAAAAAATAAAAATACTAAGCTTGTTGCATAACTTCCATGGCCCCTTAGTCTTCCCCAATCCCCTGTATAAAATTTTACCATTTGTTTAGTTGATGCATAAAAGACAAGCCTTATTTACGGCATATGAGATATCATGCCAAATCACAGTGGCATACTGAATAGCCTCGACTATACTCCGATAAATGATGGATCTTCAAGTGGTCGCCATTTGCTAAAGCAGTAGAGCCTATAGGTTTGGAGTTGGAGTTGGATCTCCAGTCCATTCAGTTGCTTATAGGAACTTGGATCTTGTGAAAAAAATAAAATAATAATAATAATAATAATAATAATAATAATAATAATAAAAAGAATTAACAGGCTCTCCTTGATGAAACGGTTTATTTGGGCTGAGCTCAAACCTCCCCTTCAATTTAACTAGCTAGTATCACGGAACATGTTTATATTGCATGGGCCGGGCTCTCGCATGTCTAGGTAAAATTGGCAGCCCTACGATTTGGTATCCTAACTTATAGAGAAATGTATGATTTTGTATCCTTATTTCATGGAATACTACTTTTCACCGTAAGGAAGATGATAAGATACAGTTTCTTAGCATTCCTCATTATAATGTTTTGTATCCTTGTTTGACACGGAATCACATTCTAATGTTTCATGAATTGAATTCCTTAAGGAGGAAGCAAGAAGTCTGATTCCATATAAATTAAATGAAGTATCACTTTCATCTATAACCTCACTTTGTATTTCCTTCTATCCACCCCTTCTTCATTTCCATGCATTCCCTTTGAATTAAATTCCGTCAACCAAACACATAAGTTTTTCATATTGTCATATCACCCACCCCTAAAAAAAAATAAAAATAAAAATAAAAAACTTGTGCTTATATATATGAGTGCTTCTGCAGTGCACTGGTTTTTTGCACTGGTTTTTTGCCTGGTGCAATCAGGCACCGTTGGATTGCATCGAGATAAGTAACAGTGCCTGATTGCACTAGGCAAAAAACCAGTGCAAAAAACCAGTGCACTTAGGAAAAACCGTATATATATTAAGCTTGTGCGCATAACCATTTGTTCTTTCCCATTTCTACATGGTTAATGCTTATTTCTTGTGCATTAACTCTGCAGATTCTTTGGATCCAAAAAACTTGACAAAGAATGGCATCAGCAGCTGCATTGCCTAGAGATACAAGTCCAGTTTCTGTTGTAGCTTTGGCAGGATTGCCTCAAAGTCAAAACCAAGGATCATCAACTACCACATCCGGTTCCAATGCAAAGTCGAAGAAGAAGATATGCTGTGCTTGCCCTGACACTAAGAAGCTGAGAGATGAGTGCATTGTCCAGCATGGTGAAGATGCTTGCACAAAATGGATCGAAGCTCACAAACTTTGTCTCCGTGCAGAGGGATTCAATGTTTGATGTCTGTAATCAGTGTTTGATTTTAAATTCAAAGAGTTCTTAGGATGTAGGACTAATTTTTACATACAATACTGCTAGTGTGTTATACAAGCCAGTTGCTGTGGCTATCCTGGGAAGGTAATATACTACACAACCAGGGTGATCTATTCCGTGTTCAGTTTGCCTAAATTGATTGCTTTTGTTAACTCAGGCAAAAATAAGTGAGACACAGATACAAACATTTATTGTCGTTGCAATAAGAAATTCTTTGCACGACTGTGCTATTATTTTGCTCATAGTATTTTTCTGCTTAAACAAGGCAGTGTCTTTAAAAACTAAAAATATTTGGCAACTTTTTTCTTAGGCCCCCTGAAAACATTTGTAAATGTCTTTAGTTTGCCACATTTAGTTTGCTTTTGTAAACATTTCTTTTTTGGCAGTGTAGCATCAGAAAACTTCAAAATGGTATCGATTTGTGAATATCAGAAAGGTAATTGATGCACAGCAGCAAGTCACTTGGTTTCTTGTTTTTGCAGACAGAGAAGCCCGAAGAAACTCTGTTTCTAATTCTGGTGAACACATTGGTTTCAACCTATGTTAAAATATGATCTCTTTGCGTTTCAATCATGTTTTTATAGCCACAGCAACACAACCACAGTAAGAGCTAGAGATCATTGGCCAGAAACCGCTTCATTAACGGAGCCTCAACAAGTGACAAAATAACATTTGATGGTGGAAAGTATCACTTAATAGTTGATACGAAAATAGAATGAAATGATAAAAGGGAAGCGAACCAAAGATGGTGAAAAGCTAGCTCCCAATTACAGGGTGAATCTTTCAGAACATATTTGACTGCTTAGTTTCTAAAAATACAACTAAACAGAAACCTGCATGATAGTAATAATATCTATGATGCGCTAAATGGATTATGTCACCATCAAAATGTTTATTTTAAACACTACAGGTTGAACCCTAAAAATTCAAACAATTTTAACACCATGACGTAGTTCAATGAAAAAACAGCAAGATCTTTAAACTACAAGGAACTTCATATAACGTTCAATACAAATTCCGTACAGTAAGACTTGTAATATGGGATATTACATTGCCTCCCAACCTAACAGTCAGTCTGTCTGCGACAGGATATACTTGAGAACTTGAACTGTTCATTTGAGCTGGTATTATACATTAGTCTCAGAGGTCAACTGCCTGTTTGATAACATAAGGCCATAAAAAGAGAAAAACGGAGGGATCATTTCTTAGCAAAAAGCTTCTTGGAGAGCTTTTCCAGCGGTGTTGTTTTGAGCAAGAAAAGCCTTGCAGCACGCTCCTGCAAAGTGCCTCCACATTTCAATCCACGTGCAAACAATTCGGCTTTCAACCTCTCCATGCCAAGAACCTATGAAAACGAGAATCCACAATGGAAGTAAACAACTAAGCTATCAAAAATAAGATTTTTACATAAATTATATACTTTTTTACATGACAAAATCTAAAGTGTCCTCAGAGTGTAAAATCAAATCGCTACCATAGTCTTAATGGGTTAAAATTTTTACACTACCAAAGTCTTAATGGGTTAAAATGACAGGTGTTTTATCTTTGTCATGGATGTTTACAAATTGAGTTGCAAGGAAGTCCATTTCATGCCAATAGGAAGACGATGGCACTGCATCACGAAAGGAAATAAGACCAAAACCATCACGTCAGTTTCAGTAGACATTGTACAACCGTACAAGAAGAGCCGAATGTATTGGGCTTTCTCTTTTCTATTTTATGTTTCTAACATTCGATATTACTAAAAGAAGAAAATGCGGATGTAGGCTAGATTTCCAACACCAAACCACTAGCACTAAATTTATTTAGTGTTAAATACTTATTTTTTGTTCCTTTTCTACCACAAGCCAAACAAATACCATATGGCAGGACTCTCAACAATTGCTTCCCTACCCTCTGCTGAGTGTGCCAGCTAGGCAGCTACACAAAAAAAAAAATCCATGAAACCAGGGGATGACGCTTGAAAAAACCACGATACAAGATAAAACCAAATTTCCTGAAACTGACACCCAATGACAATGAACGAATAGGTATGAATGATCCATGCTCAACATCAAGTCCACAAAAACCAAGTGTTGATTTCTGTTCCTCTACAAGAAGGATACTCTTAGTAGGCAGCAGTTCATGCATCAGAGCTTCAATGAAGAAAGACAGAAACTTTTAGGCCATGGTTTAAAATAAAAAGGATATGCCTTGAGGCTATCCTCAATGCCTCTCACTCCAAGACCAAACTGAGGCTTACACAGTTACACCTCAATTGAGGCTTAAGTATCAATTTCAACCCCCGTTTCCTAACTCATTTTGATGTTTATGTTTTGTGGTGGAATCTCATTCCATCGCTTTTTTGGTTGTTATCATCCACAAGCTTAGGAAAAATAGACATTGGTAAGAAGCTTTTTCTCACCCATTTAACTTTCAAACCCATCTATCCAAAATATCCTCAAAAGCAACATCACTCAACAAAGCTCATTGATAAAGTTAATGCTAAATTGCTAATTGTACCTGCATGTTCTTTGCCCTACTCTGAAAATAAGCTAGCATTCAACAAGTGTGTTTTGCCTATTAAATTTAGGTTTGGTTGGATGGAAACTAGACATGGGAATTGAAACCGTTTACATGGTTCAGTGCAGAGGTTTGGATTCTTATAAGAGATGGAAAAATTAGTCACATGCAAAATTTCTTCCCTTCGTTAAACACACAACCAAACAATGCAAAACGAGTTCACATGGGAATTGGATTGTATTTCCCATGGAAAATGGCCCCAAAGAGACCTTTAGGTTTACTAACTAACATGACACTTTTAGTAATTTTTACCAAAAAGACGATTTTGTACAACATCTGAAATAAAATTTCTAATTTTACAGAGTTTTGAGTATGATAGTATTGCTTACTAGCGCTCAAGATCACAATCATCGCTAACACCTGATCAGCAATTTCAATTAACAGCATGGATTTAACAAATAAAATAAAACTAATCATGAGCATACCTCCATCTCTGAAGCAGAGTTATAGTCATTGAGATCAAATGGCTTCTCCTGATCAAAACTTGTGGTGCTAACTGCTGCAGCTTCTTGAACCGAATCATCTACTTCCGCAACAGCGTCTCCACTTACAGAAGCTTCTGCCACTTCCAAACTTGAATTACTTGTACTCTGCCCATTACTTTCTTTAGAAGTGCTAGCTTCAACATCAAGAGGAGCAGATACTTCAGAAGGAACAACTCCTTTTTCAGAAATCATTGGCACATCCATCACTCCCTCGGGCTCTACCAAACCTTTCAAATTGGCTTCTTCGACATGAGCTCCTCCACTTCCATAGCCTTCCCTCACCTCAATACTCCCTCCTTTTGCATCACCATTTTCTTCCTCCAAATTGCTCTGCAAAGCACCTGCACCTGAAGATTCCCCGTCCGAATTCACCCCGGAAAAAGATCCGGAAGAACTACCCTCACAATCCTTATTTATCAAAACAACATTAGCTTCATCAAGAACAACCAATTTCTCATCATCAACTTCGTCATCGCTATCACTTTCATCTTCCTTTTCCTTATTCCTACAGAAATTACATAATAAATTATAACCCTTAATCACCAAATATGCAAATACCATAAATCCATAACAGTAACTATTACTTATGCTTTAAAGTATATGACTACCACATTATATAATCAAAAAGGTACCAATTCAATAAACCATAACATACAATTCTTACCACAACTTCATCCTCTTGGACTTCGACTCGGCCGAAGGCATCATCTTCCTCTTGTTCTCCGCATACATCTTAAACGACTCCCTGACAGACGCGTCGACAACATCCATACATTTCCTAGAATCCTCCCTATACTTGGCCACATACTTTTGAGACTCTCCAGACCCAGACTTTTTGACCTCCTTAACCTTCTTCTTAATAAACTCCTCTGCAATCTTCTCGAGCTTCCTTTCCTCCTCGTCAGCCTTCCACTCCTCAAGCTTCTTCTCAGCATTGACGTACCTAAGCCTCCGCCCACTCATGTCCCTACACGCGTCGAAGTTATTGGTCTTCTTCTGACCGGCTTTCGTCGCTGCCCCACGTAGGAGCGACCCGAACCCACCTTTCCCACCCGCAAGGCGGAGGAGGAGGTGTACTGTCGGGAGGTATGGGGTTCTGAGGATAGTTGAGGATGTGATTTGGTGTGTCCCTGTGATGAGACGTTGATGGTGTGGTGGGATTTGGGTTAGGGTGTATAAGTGGCGTTTTAGGGTTTCGCCTGTGATTGTTGGGGTTGTGTAGTGAAGGGTCGCAGTTTTTCCGTCCAGTAGCTTCACCAAGACGTTGTAGACCGCCATTGTTGATCGCAAATCGATCGATAAAGAAAGAGAAAGAGAGTGTGGGTAAAGATGGGTACTTTCGATGAAATTGAAATATATAGGCAGTGGGGGAAGAAGGAAGGTGGAAAGTCTTGTGGAGAGAACCCCTTTCTAATTTGGGGATTCACATTATATACCACCAGGTTTTTTTGTTAGAGCACTCCAATATAATTGCCGTATTGAAGTGTGCGTAGTAATACTAGTCATGGTTCGGTTTGATTCGGTTTCAACCTGAATTTGCAAACCGAAACACAAAATTCAAACTGATTTTTCATTTAGGAAATCGAAAGTCGAACTAAAAATGTGAGTTACAAGGTGTTGCATTTGAATCGATTCAAAAAACAAAACTAAATTATTCGATTTTGTGTTCGGCCCTAACCACGAGGGTAGCTTACAAGCCATGTTGAGTTTGTTGTCCCTACACTCTTCGCCATTGTAATTGTTTTTCTATTATGGTTAGCACTAAGGCTTCGGTTGGTACATAATCAAAAAATACATATGTAAAAGTTTACGACGATTACATAAACTTTGATGTTTTATTGACTTTACAAAAAACGGTTAATTGAAATTTAAATTCAAGACATTCATTTTTTTTAAGTTATAAAATTTTGCAAAACTTTACATAAGAGAATTTCTCGCATTACTATGCAAAACTCTCGTTATCTCATCTTCTTCAAATTCTACTCCCAACTCTTCATAAACACCACAGCCACCACCGCCTTCACAACTACTGTCATCATCACCACCACGACCACCGTATTATAATCATCATAACTACCACCATAATTACTAATTTACTACAGCCCAGTGACGGAGCCAGGATTTTTATTGAAGGGGGGTGGAGTGATGAGTTGTAATCAGTTAAAGATAATACAATAATTGATTACTTTAACATAATTTTTTTAATTTAAACAATACATGAATAACTGTGCAAAATACCGATTACAATCAACTGAAAACAATTAGATTGCTTGGGAATAAAATGATTGGATATGATGTTTTGATTCATTAAATTTAAACTCTTCATATAGGCTTGAATGTGCAAACTACTAAGATTTTCTACATGAGTTTCAAGAATTTTTTTTTTTTTTTCAATTACTGAATTCTTCAACAACAAAACAATCATCGTCCTCTTGTTCCCTGACATTTCTAAAAATATACCAATGGAGACAAAAAACGACATCATTTGCTCTGCTATACTCTAGCAAACTCTTATACTCAGTGAACCAAGCTATATGTGAAAATGTGTAGTTCATCGGCTAACAAGTACCCCTTCGCAAATAAACTCTTCTAACAACATCTTGATCATTCGGATGGTAATTGAAAATACGAAGTATTAAGCCAAGATCTATTGGAAATTTTGATAGGTCAACCTCTACATTACTTTTATTTGAGATTGGATCTGATAAATTATGGTTATCCTTATTTTAGGTTGGAAGTGGTAGATCATTGTCTTCCTAAAATTGGAACTATGTTCCATGTGAAGCTCGTCGGGATAATGTACACGAACCAAAAGAGGAACCGAATGATTGCCACCAATACTCCGATCGCCAACGCCAAAAAAGTGAAATTTGGAGGTTTACCAAGAACACGAGATTTCTATGTGTTGAGCGATGAGAAAATAGTAGAAAAGATTCCTAATCTTGTGAAGACGAGCACAGTGAATCTCACTATACTTCTGAAGCTTCTTTCCCGAATAAGTGATGGGTTATGAATTATGACAGATTATTGGAGAGATTTGGGAATTTGAATTGTTGAGGGATTTGCTGAGATTTGAGGGTTTGATAAAGAGGGTTTAGCAGAGAAAAAAGATCTATATCGAGGGACAAATCAAAATTGTATTTAAAGTTATGCGCAAAAATTAATTTTTTTAAAATAAAAAAAATAATGGCCATAAGAGCTAATCTCTTTATTGTTTTTTTTTTCAAAAAAGTCGGTGCCACTTGCCCTTACATGGCTTTGTGTCTGCTATCACCACCACCACCATATTAAAACCATCACAACCACCATTAACGCCATTACTGCCACCTCCATCACCACCACTATCATAACATAATCACTACAACCACCATACCATAACCATCACAACCACCACCACAACAACAATCACCATAGCTGCCATCACCATCACCCGCCACTACTACCATCACTGCCTCCTCCATGACCACCACTACCATAGCATAACCACCACAACTTTCACTACTACCACTTCTACAAACACCATAACCACCACAACCACCATTATATCCATCGAACTACTATAGCTTAACCACCACTATCATTGCCACCCCCATCATCACCCGTATCACAATCACCGTCACTATAACCATAATCACCGCCACCACGACCTTGCTACAATTACAACTACTATCATCATCACTACCATCCACAATCATTTGTCCGTTTTGCATTGATTTTCTTTAATTACTATCAAGTGTCCATAAAGTAATGCTTTGCAAACCAATGTAAAACAAACTAATGCATTTGCATTAATTTGCAAAACGGATAATCGCCCAAAAGTCATTGATTGAAGAAATGAGTTTTTGAAAAGAAAAGGAAAAAATGACAATTATATTTTCATGGACTAGAAATTCCCTGAGTTTGACTATACTGAAATTGACACAAATATCTTTTTTTTCCCTTTTTGAGGTGGCGGTTTATTGGTGCAGACATGATTTCTTAAGGGCAACAGAGTAATTTAAAAAATGAGAAGAAAACCCCATATGAGTTGACTTAGTCAATACATTTGTTAAAAAATAAAATATAAATTGTCTATTTTCAATAAATATGGATGCTATGATTGGAGCTTCTAGAATGGATAATTACAACCAACATTTTTTACTTAAGTTGACGTGAAATTAGGGGATTTTGGATAACTACTTGTTGTAAAATACATTATTTTACAGTGCAGTGGTATGCCTTTCATAAAAATCTATGAATTCTGCATTTGATTATGAAATATACGAGCCTTCAACTATCTCTATCCATGAGTGCAATTGAGTTTTACTATTCATTGTGTGTCAATTTGTCATATTTTGAATTTCCAAATTGCCCTCACCAAGTTATAAAATTTTCAACCCGTCATCTTTCTCCCTCTTTAGCAATTGAAATGTGGTGTGTTATGTGAACTTTTCAAAATTCCGATAAAACCCTCACACAACTTAGAGAATTTCAAAATTGCCCCTAATTCTACGTAGAACCCCAAGCCTAATTTCAACCAAAAAAAATAAAATTAGAACCCAAGACCCTGATTCAACCCAAATAGAAACCCAAGCCCAATTTTCTACCAAAAAATAAAATCCACAATCTAATTCAACCCAAAGCCTAATTCACAAAAAACCCTGATGCAACCCAAAGAATCCCAAACCAATTTGCAAAACAAAAAATAGAGTCAGAGTCGAATTTAACTCAAAACCCGATTTAACCCCCTGGAGCAATATATTTTGGAGTTGCTATACCCGACTATTTGGCTCGGTTGCACAAACTCTTTGTTGCACTCATACATTTTTGGATGTTTTGACTTTGTTACATAACTTTAAACATGTAACACCGACTTACCATTTTTATCAATAAAAATCATTTGGTGGTTAAATTTTATTGTTTATAAAGATTAATTTATTATAGACTAAAGAACAAATGTAAATGTATCGATAAAAATAAACTTCAATCACAAATTCTTAACTTTCACGTTTGAGTACATACATCAATAAATAGTAAATACTATGATTCAACCCAAATAGAACCCAAGCCCAATTTTCTACCAAAAAATAAAATCCACAATCTAATTCAACCCAAAGCCTAATTCACAAAAAACCCTGATGCAACCCAAAGAATCCCAAACCAATTTGCAAAACAAAAAATAGAGCCAGAGTCGAATTTAACTCAAAACCCGATTTAACCCCCTGGAGCAATATATTTTTGGAGTTGCTATACCCGACTATTTGGCTCGGTTGCACAAACTCTTTGTTGCACTCATACATTTTTGGATGTTTTGACTTTGTTACATAACTTTAAACATGTAACACCGACTTACCATTTTATCAATAAAAATCATTTGGTGGTTAAATTTTATTGTTTATAAAGATTAATTTATTATAGACTAAAGAACAAATGTAAATGTATCGATAAAAATAAACTTCAATCACAAATTCTTAACTTTCACGTTTGAGTACATACATCAATAAATAGTAAATACTATGATTCAACCCAAATAGAAACCCAAGCCCAATTTTCTACCAAAAAATAAAATCCACAATCTAATTCAACCCAAAGCCTAATTCACAAAAAACCCTGATGCAACCCAAAGAATCCCAAACCAATTTGCAAAACAAAAAATAGAGCCAGAGTCGAATTTAACTCAAAACCCGATTTAACCCCCTGGAGCAATATATTTTTGGAGTTGCTATACCCGACTATTTGGCTCGGTTGCACAAACTCTTTGTTGCACTCATACATTTTTGGATGTTTTGACTTTGTTACATAACTTTAAACATGTAACACCGACTTACCATTTTTATCAATAAAAATCATTTGGTGGTTAAATTTTATTGTTTATAAAGATTAATTTATTATAGACTAAAGAACAAATGTAAATGTATCGATAAAATAAACTTCAATCACAAATTCTTAACTTTCACGTTTGAGTACATACATCAATAAATAGTAAATACTATGATAGGTTGAGTAATAGAAATAAGAAATATGTATTAAAAATCTTCTAAAAGCACATTGCAAACAAATTCTACATTTTCTATGCATCACATCTAAAGTGTAGAATCGTGTTCATCAATATATATTAAAAATAAATATTTTAGTGAGTACACAAATTTTAAAGATTATTGCAACTAATAACAACTTCAAAAGATTTGTATTTAAAACCCAAAAAATCCTATATCAAAATATTCATTATTGAAATCCTTTCTACAAAGTTATCAATCAACAATATGAGTATTCTTTTTATCTAGGTAATTAATTATAATTGTTTTAGGGTTAATAAAATGTGGTTGGGTATACCAAGTAATTTTTAAAACTAAATATAACAAATAAAGTTGGAGGCGTAGACTCAAACAGTCGAGTACAAGTAGCAACTCCTTAACTTTTTTTGTTTTTTTTTATTTATATTTTTTTAAACCTAATGTAAAAGGAAAAAAATTTGTTGGAGTGATTTTATAAATTTAAAATTTTCATTTAATAAAATCACTAATTTCCAATGTATGTTTTTTAAACTATATGACGATAGGTTTGATATTTTTTAATAGTAATCCATAAATTTTTTTCTTCATATTTGATAATTTAGTATCCTATTGGCACGGGTTACTAAGTCATGAGTGAGCATTCTAATTTCTTCAAATACACTGATGGCACGATGGATGCACCCTTGTAATAAAATTGAGCATTGTAATTTTTTCAAATATTGACGGCACGACGGATACACCCTTGTAATAAAACTGAACATTGCAATTTCTTCAAATACCGAATACCGACAGCACGACTGATACACCGGTCCTTGTAATAAAAACTGAGCATTCTAATTTCTTCAAATACTGACTGCACGACGAAATTATTTGTGGGTTTTGTTCAGTTATAGTCAATTAATTGCATGCAACTTCATTTCAGCACAACATCTTTCCACAACACAACCAAACACGCCCTACTTAGCTACGTTGCTAAACCATCAGCATCAGATGTTTTGCATCTTTCACAAAAGGAAATTGTTGCTGTCCAAAACTGAAGAAAAAAGCTGCGTCTCCTCGACACTCTCTCAAACACTCTCTGTACACTTCGTGTATTCGGGGCGAAAGGACGCGAAAATTTCTAGAGGTAATTCTTCACTAAATCTCCCTCTCTCATTTCCATATCCGCGCTTTGAAAACCTAAAGCTTTGTTGTCGAAAGAATTGATTTCTCTCAATCCAAAAACACATCCTTTATGGTGATATTTTGTTCCATAAAAAAGAAATGTGATGAGTTTCTTGAAGTGAATAGCTTGTTAGAACTTATCCATAGATTTAATGAAGTGGAGTGTTTGATGTTATAGTCTCTAATAATTTCTAGTTATTATAGTGTTCGATATATTCCTGTAAGGATTAGTTGTATTGTATCACTTATGTATCAGTGTATGTGTGCATTTCAAGTAAAAATTTGAGATCATAACGACAATGTTTGAACACTGTAAGTATTTGGTAAGGTATCATTTGGGGAAAATTGGATTGAAATGACAAGTTGGGAGAAATAAGACTAGTTTAAATGAAAATACGAAATAGAAATGTTTAGGTTTAAGTAGAAAGGAGATGCAGAAGATGACTAGGATGCAGAAGAAAGTAAAAGAAAGAGTGAGACAAGACTAAAGAAAACGTGATATGAAGATAATGAAGGTATTAGGCTTGATTAATTCGTTAATGAGTTAGTTTGGGTGGCCCTGGGATCCTTCAGTGTGGAAAGCTTTTGCTTATCCTATCACGAAGGGTAGTTTCCTTTGGAAGCTCGTGCCTTATGCCATATGTTGTGTTGTTTGGAAAAAATGGTGTCGCAATGGAAATCTTGGTCTTGCTTTTGACATTGGGCATCTTCCTGACCCTTCTTTTAATGGAATTTTCTTTGAGTATTATTTTGTTGATTGGGGACAATATGATCATGGGGGGAGTTAATTCTTTTATGTTATCGTTCTCTTATGTATTTCCTTTTCTCTTTCAATAAATCGAACCTGTAAAAAAATGTTAATCAGTTGATTCTGGGATGAATCGGAATTCTGCATATTCTTTGAATATGTGGAAATTTTGTGAGAGAATGCTTGTTTTAGTTACCTCAACATCATTTGAGATGGCAATCAACATGGCCTTCGAGATTGTATACCATTTTCTATTTTCATAATCTTGAATTCTAACCATGCCTTTGGTTGAGATAGGTATATTGTATGATAGAAATTAAAATATGGATGTTGGCAATTGGGCCTATCCAGATGGTATACTTTGAGGAAGAAACGTATTTGACCCATAGTTACTTGGACAGTGGGTCGCTTCGGTACGCTACTTTGGTGGAATGCAGTACGAGGTGTGTAGTCCTACTTGGGACAGAGTTTGGGGTCATGGGTCAATTTGAAAGTCTTATTCGGCCCGTAGTTCGTGATTAGTATTATATGTAACTATATATAAGTGTGTAATCATGTACTAAAACATCCATAAACTGACAATAAATACTTATTGAGGTTCTAATCAAAACAATTCTATAATTTATTCTTATGTAAAAATAAAAATTCCTTCTGAAACTAGAATATCATCACAATGGCCACCCAGGGATCCCCATCGCAAGTCTTACAACCTAACAAAGTAATTATCTATGTAAGTATATATATTCCATAGTTACATCTCATTTCTTAAAATGGCCATACTTCACTGAAACGTGATTGGATGCAAAAATTTGAATGGAATAGACCAATTTATCATCATTTTTGCAAATATTTTCTTTTTTCTACAAATTTTGTTATTATTTTCATGTAATTATATATTTGAGGAATATTCGTCAAATATGTTCGAGTGTGCTAAAAGAATTCGTTCCGGCATGCCACTTTTGGTGAATCTGGGTTGAAGTTCCTGGAATGCGGGTTGGAGGGGGGGGGTGCGAGAACTATTCTCACTATGTTATCTCATTTTGTCGTTCTTTGGATTCATTGTATTTACTTCTATATTCTAATCCAGTTGATTGTTTTCACTCACAAAAATCAAAATTTGATATGGCTTATAGACGCAGCCTCACCATAAGAGGCACTCTTTTTACAAGGCAGTCCCATCCATCTCTAAGCTACATTCTTCATGATGACGATGGCGAGCGCCTGTCTTCTCAGGCAGTCATCTCAGTCTGCAATCAATAAATTCCTACAACGTGGATACTGCAATGGTCGTACACGCAGTGCAACACCAGGATTTGGTGGTTTTTCTTGCGAGAGAGGACCATTTTTCCCTCCATCTATGGGGCTTGGATCTTCTTTCTGCAATTATTCCTCAAGTGCAATTGGAGAAGGGTCGGATAAAATTGAACACATGAGTGACATTGTTGAAGTTCTTTCTGACAAGACCATGGAAATGGCTGTCTCCCAGGCTCCTGCTGTGAGTGAAGTGGCTATTGCTGCTGCAGATTCTTTCTATCCAGGTGCATACTTGCAGCACTGAATTGATGGCGTTCATTCATTTACTGGCTTGGGTTGGTATGTTTCTTCTTTTCTCATGTTCCTTGTTATTTAGGTTTTATAAGACCTTTGAGATCTATTGTAAATACGATTACAGTCCTAAGTGTTAGTTTTGAGATAACCGAAAGTCTGAAATCCATGCCCCAAAATCTTGGGATGCAATGCAAAGAAAAGAACTTGAAAAGGATAAAAACAAGCCAAAAAATGTCTCATAACTACAATATAATACCATATTCAAACTTTCTTACAGACTGACTTGGAGTAGACAAAACATCGAAGTGTTCCTTATTTGTGTGGAAAGCGACCTTAATAAGATTCCACCTGGTGTGCTTCTGTATGCTTTTGGCTGATTTTAGTGCAGACCAAGTGGTTTCAGTCGATATTCTAAGAGTGAGAGGCATCAGAATGTTTGAAAAGTGTCTTGTAGGGTGCAAGTGTTGGCTGATCCTGGTATTATTTCTGTAGCATCTCCTACCACGCCCTGTTTGTGGTTTTTCACAAATTCAAATAGGTTTGCAATGACATGGTGTGTGACGGATAAACATTTTAGGTGGATCTTGTTTGCATGGTTAATTTGAAAGGGTAAAATGCTGAAAATTTTAAGTTACCTAGCAACCTCAAGTTGGTTGGATATTGAAAATAAACGCAGCAGTGTTTTGGCTGCCGATTAATATGGATATGTGTGTTTGGAGGTTAGAGGAGGGGTGTTGGATTTTGTTCTTTATATATGCCTCTCTCAAGAATTGCAGCACAAAAGGTTCTCAGGTTATCACAATGAGTCATCTCTATAATTAATTTGACAGTGTTTCATATTGTGGATAATCTGAAATTTGTTTATTGAAGGAAGTATTAAAACTTAAGTACTAAGGTTTCTTTGGAGACACCGTTAGGGAAGTTATAATGTGATGTCAGGAAGCTGGAAAAGTTATTGTGATTTCTGTTCAATTGAAGGAATTCCTGGTTTGATTGAGAGGAGAGAGAGCGGCATTGTTCCTTCATCGTAGAGGAAAACTTTAAATCCAGGTGAAATTACTGGCGAAATATGAAAGGAAGGGAATGCACGTTTCTTTGATGATATCACAGAACTGAGTGGCAGGTTAGTTCTTCATCAAATAAGTGTTGTGGTGATGGAGAAATTTGTTGAAAGTTATCAGGGGAATATCATCTGTTTATGTTTGATTGAGTTGATCATGTGTCACATAATATTTGTGGCTTTCTCTTTGGGTGAGTTTCGCACTCACTAGCCAGTTTTGTACTTTCTTTGTTCTTCCGTGTTTGTAATATAGATTTCTGTTGTCTCGCCTCGTTAAAAAATTGAATGGAATTCATGAAGCAATCCAGTTTACAATTTTCGCACAACATTTGTTAGCTTGTGTGTGCATTTTGAAATTTCTTCCCTCAGTATTTTTCAGTAAACTTTGGAATATGTTATGACATTTTTTACTTGATCATCTTAGGCTTTAAAGTGTATTGCCTCGTCGGTTTGATTATATCATCTCATTGCAGTTTATTATTTCAGGTGGGCTTCCATACCTTTAACAACTATTATCATTCAAACTGCCACAGTTCCACTTCTTGTACATCAGCTCAAATGTACTACCAAACTTACTGTAAGCTGCTGTCTCATGTAGCTTGTATTTGTTGTGGCACATATGACTTGACCGGTTTTTTTTTTATATGTGATATGGTTTTGGATAATTTGTATTTTTTTTTTTTTTGAACATTATCCACCTCTTATACAAGTTTCAGTGTTTTATGTAAGCCATGCGATGTGCTCATTGGAGATAGGGTCCACTTGCTCAAGATTTTTCTGCATAGGGTCCACTTGCTCAAGATTTTCTGCATGGCAGTAGTCTATAACTATTTATCTTTTCATGTGTAACCCTTTAGGGTTGATTTGTTTCACGATGCTAAGGTAGTTGAGTCATAAATTAGTGCGCATAAGGGAAAGGGTTTTTTTGAATGGTATCGTAATCGTAAGAATTTTTTAAGACCTTCCAGTGTAATGTAGAATTAGAAAATATCAAAACAATACATGGATGTATTTATGTATTTCCATGCAAACAATAAAATAATTTACTTCAAAAAATAAATTACACCTACTTAATCATCAAATATAGATATATAATAACCTCAAATTTCATTGTCAAATGACGTTAATCATTCTAAAATTTCCACAAAAAATGAGAAAATAACTAACTCCAAGAAGAGACTTCTTCAAGGTGCTTACTGTAGAAATATCCAAGTAAATATAAAAAAGGACTAGATAGTGAAAAGAAAGCTCCCTTGGTTGTATTGTGATGCGAAGAGCCCCTAGCTCTTCAAATGTCTTGTTTGTATACGAATGAATGTGTTAGTCAAATAGTCTTCATTTGATGTTTGAGATGTGCGGCAATTAATAAAAACCTAAATAAACATAATAAATCGAGGTTCAAAAGCTTTGAAAAGTCGTATGGGACAACAAATCAAATCACATGATTCAAGGTCAAATTGTGAATCGCAATTTGGAAAACAATTTGAAATCAAAATATACGATTTGATTGTTTCCAGTTTTTTCATCCGATTTAAATTGATTCCTATCCTTGATTCCTATCCTATAAGATTTGATTTGAATCGTAAGATTTGGACAAAACTGCACGATGCTATTATTCAATATGAATAATTTTGGTAGAAGATTTTTGTAACTTAGCATCACATACACTGTCATCAATTAACATCTCTTGTTGCATTTCTAGATAGAGGGTGTTGATTGAATGCGTCATTATCTATGGTGATTGATAAATTGACTCTCTTTAAAAGCTTGAACTTGTAGCGTTGGCTAATGCAATCAGATATCAAGCGGAATGAAAGCGAAGATGTGGGACTACAATATGTAGTGGTGGATATCAGTAGTGCAATTACACCATAAACTCACGTAAACATTACCGTGGGTATACACATGAGAAAGACTCACGAACAACTCGAGTGGGCATTTATTTTCAAAACGGGATTTTCTTAATAGTGACATTCACATCGTCCAACTTGACCTTGCTACACTAACAACATTCTGAACTCCTAAGTACTTGATGGTATGCATGCTAAGGACTGAAAACCCAATGCCCAAAGCCAAAAGAGCCCGAAAAATTGAAGAGGCCTCAATGGCAAAGGCGTAGGTTGTTTGGGTCTTGTAAAGGCAGTGGGACCCTTGCCTTCCTCTAAAGGCATCTTAATTCAATTTGGATATCAAATTGTACCTCTGGGTATCTACTTCTCTAATCTATCAATGGAATTCTTTTTTAATACAAACACCAAAGAGCGTGGAAATGTTGGGTATCCAATCATGGGTATTCACAAGCAAGAGTCTTATGAAGAATTAAAACCAGCTAAACATATAAAACTCATCAAGATCTGAACTTTTTTCACCAAAACCAACCTCACAAAACAAGAACAGAGACCAAACTATAAAGGTAATAAAATTGTGAAAAGACTAAAGAGTCGAATTCTACAATGTGTATTTCTCCAAATTACTGAAAATTTGGGCCTAGATGAAAGTGAATTAATGGAAAAGAAAAATTGAATTTTTGCTGTATGGGTATGGCAATAATGTGGGAAATTAAGGAGGCGTTGAAGAGTGTACGAAGGGGTGCACACGTTAAAAGCCGGGGAGCAGTGTTTTGTAGTAATGGAAAGAGAAAGGGGCGGCTGGGAGAATGAGTGTGAGGGGATGGCCAGTGGTGGTTGGGTATTGTAATCACAGAGAGGGAGGAAAGGAAGGGGAAGGCGGTAGGGGTGAATGGAGAAGATGAGCCCAACCCACCCCCACTCCGTGAAACTATGGATCTTTATTGAGGTACTTAAGCGTTTTTATGGATTTTTGAGTAAAAAAAATGCTCACATGTAAGGCACATACCAACTTAACTGGACCAAACGGTCAATGACAACAACAGTCAATGGACCAAACTCAGATATGATTTGTTAACGGGATCAAAAACATTTATCCCATTAGTAAAAGAGACCAATGGGAAGGTCAGATTTATGCCAAATTAGATTAATCATGAGCAAGATTGATTGTGATGGAGTAAAAAAAATTCTCAATGGGAGAAGGTCTCTAAAGCTCATGAAAAAAAACCATAAGTATTATGAATAAGGAGCATTGTTCTCTGAGTAGAAAAATGGATTTGCAGAATCTGTGTGATCCTTTAATTCTGAATAATGTGCATGCTGAACTTTTGTTTTATTGGTCAATATGGGTCTTAATTTAATTTCGCTAGTAGTAAAGTGGTTCTTCCTGTGAACATGCTTAAAATATCTGTTGTAACACATTGCATCTCTTGTATAACAGTGGCAATGTTTTGATCCTTTTGCTTGAAATGCCTTTCGTTGCAGACTTATTTGTGGCATACTATTTGCTATATATGTATGCACTGAAGCTTAGACTAACTAGCCATGTTGTGATCATTTTAACTTTGTGCAGCTGATGAGGCCACATTTGGAAGACATTAAAGTTGAGATGAAGAATAGGGTGCGGATAGCCACTTTTTTTTATCAGGATTATTTATTTATTAATATATTTATTATGTTCTGGCATGAAATGAGACCCTAGGTACAACTAAAAATCATTATCCTTAATGTCTGAATTCGGAGGAATGAATCTTGTCCCTCCTTGCCATTCTGTTTTATTGAATTGAATGAGGAATCGGGCAGTGTCCCAAAGATCGATAATATCGGAAATCCAGGTGAAAACACTGGTGATATATGTTGTGATATATCACAATATTGTCAACTTGCTGGTCAATGTGTCGCCAATAACAACCCTGATCAGGTGTCAGTTGGGTATGGAAAAGTTTAATTCTGCTAGCCAACACGACGTGGTCCTCCTTTTCCCCAATTTTGGTGTAGGATAGATAGCCAAGGTACCAATTGAATGTTTCTGATCACCATCTAAATAATAGCATATAGACACTGCAGTGCATGGTAAAGAATTGTTAAGGCACCAATTCAATGTCTTTGACCATTTTCCAACTTAAACCTAATTTTGGTGAGGCTGTCCTGGAAACTTCATTTACTCATTGTTCTGTCTGATCAATTGTATTTTCTTTGGTTGCAGTCATCCAAAGTGGTGTTATTTTGACGTAAAAAAATTGGGTTGGTGATAATGATTGGATAATTGTCTGAACCTTACTGCCTGTATGAGGTTCTGGTGGATGGCTTGTTCAAATATCCTCACATCAGTATGGAATATTGAATGGCTTAAAAATATTATTTCCTTAATAGAGTAATCTCATTTCTCAGGGAATGGATTCCGAGGCTGTTGCTGAGGGTGAGAAAAAGAGGAAGGCGCTATTCAGGGTGTAAGTAGCTCTTCTATGTGTGTATTTGAAAGAACTTGTTAAGATAGTGTCATCAAATTTCTTTCCAATTTTCAGCTAGATTTGGAAAAAAGTTGGATTCTTACTTTTATAGGAACAGCGCCGACACAGATACACTGGGTGTTGGACTCATCAACTAAAAACCCTCACTTGGAGGATACACTTTTACATCACATTATTACTTGTTTTTTTGCAGTTAAACTTATTGTGTGAATCACATGTCTTGCTGGTACATCGATTTTAATATCTACTAATTTGCGATGTTTATGATATTTATAAAGAATAAAGAGCATATGTGGAAAATTGACGATCTGAGCTTGGAATGTCTGAATGAGTGTCGAACACAGATACAAGGTGTCAGACTAGTCAACTAAAAAAACCACTACCAGGGTATGCTTTTACATTACAATATTACTTGATTTTTAGCTATTAAAATGATTTTATTTATCATATGTCTTGCTTGTACACCAATGTAATATGCATTACTAACTTGCTATGTTTATAATATTTATAAAAACATACAAATCATCGAAACAAATGTGGAAAAATTGATGATCTAGGCATGGAGTGTCTCTTTGAGTGTCTTACACGTGTCCTAATGCCTAATAAGTATCTTCATAGAATTTGTTTTGCCAATGGAGTACCTTGTTATATGGCTTTTTTGATCGATTACTTCGTCGAAAATGGGATATAGGTGTACACTTGCAAGGACGAGGCCTCTCTTTCATTTTGCTCTTGTTTTATTAATTGGGTTAATTTGCGTTTGGGTTCTATAGTTAGTACCAATTTTGAGTTTGGTCCTAAGATTGTTCAGCTTTTACTCTGGGTCCCAAGACCACGTTGACCCATTGACTATCAACTCTCTATTATAAATACAGGACCTAAATGTAAAGCTGGTATAAAGTGTGAGACCTAAAGTTTAAATTTATTTTTACCAAAGACAATATCATTTCATGAAAGTAATATTCTATTCAATTTCTGGATGGAGAGTTAACAATCTACATGGTCTTGAGACCCACACTCAAAATTGGACAAACTTGAAACCCAAACTCAAAACTGGTACATACTATATAGGAGCAAAACACAAGGTAACCCTTATTGATTAAACAAAATAGTGAATGGCATGGACAATATGCCTATCATTCATGAGCTGCAGTTTCTTATCTAGCAAAACTTAGATCATTGTCATTAGGTCAAGTTTTACAGTATACTAATCAATGGCCAAGCTTATTTGCTTCCTATATTCGATGGTATTATGTACTTTTTAGCAATAAGTTTTGAACTATTAGTTATATTCATTTATTTGTAGTCAATATTGCTACTCATGTACTACTAAATTGCTATAATATGCTTGTACATTAGTATATAATACAACTTTTCAAAGATATGCGAACAAGGATGCACGGACTTAGACACGTGTGTCGTGTTCGACACGGACACGACACGGTGACTCAGCAATTTAAAAAAAACTAGGATTCGACGACATGTCAAACCTTATTTTTATTTTTATATTTTGTTAAAAAACTATTAACATACGAAACAATAATTAATAATCCAAGCATATAAAATATCTAGATGCATGATAATTTGAAAAAAAACATCTTTGGTGCTTGTTTAACTACACAAAAACACTAAATCAATCAGAAGTTGGACACCAGTTAGAAGTTCAAATAAACATTGAATCAACAAATTCTTTATTTTGTTATAAATGTTGAATATTTTGTAGTACTACTTGAGTGGCTTTTTTGGCAATTAGAGGTAAGAGGAATTAAGGTCAAGTGCTAGATACCAATTAAAGGAATTGGCAATTGGCCCCAAGACAATATGAACCCTAGTAAAGTAGGTGAGCTGGGTGGGTGAAGCCTAGCCTATTGGGTTACACTAGTGTGGGTGTCGTGAAGAGTTTTGCAGGAAGGAAGGAATAGAGTTGAAGATGAAGAAGGTCATTGGTTTCCCTCTTCATCCATCTCTTGTTCTCCTCCAGTCTTGCTTCTCCATGAAATGATCTACTAGTACTAAACCATACCCATCTCAAGACCTGTACTACCACCCACCCTTCTTTTTCACTCCAAAGCCCCCCAAAAAATGGTACAGAAGAGAAGAGAAGTGGAAGTTACAGAGAAGAGAACTGTGAAGTTACAGAAGAACAATTAGAGAGAGTGGGAAGAGAAGTTAGAGAGAGTGATAACTGAGAAGAGTGAGAGACGAACCTGAGAGATGGAGTTTCAGTCGTCGTCTGCTTAAGTGGGAAGCTTCTTCTTCCTCTTCTTCTCAAGAAGTCTTCTTCACGCAACAGTCCAACGGATCTTCTTCACGTGACGGATCTTCTTCCTTAGTCCGACGGATCTTCTTCCTCCTCTTTCTTTCTCTTCATGTTCTTTCTTTTTCTGCAAATGGGTTAGAGACCATGAGTGAAGAATTGAGTGGAGTTAGGTTTTGTATTGGGACTTTTGATCTTGTCCACCCGATCTGATAAAGATCTAAAAAAGAAAATCAATTATTTGCAACCATTTTCACCCCATCGAGTCTGGACCGTGTCCAGGCCGTGTCTTGACCAAGTCAAGTTGACCGACACGTTGACCGCGAGTTGGATACGTGTATGCCGCGTGTTTGTGTTCGACACACGTTACTAGGATTCAAAGCCTTTTTTTGATAGTCCATGCTTCTTAGTATGCGAACAAATTGATGATCTAAACATGAGTTGTCCGTGAGTATCCGCCAGGATACATATGAACACTTTTATTTTGAAGAAATAGTGTCATGCTTACATAGCTTACATGCCATATCGAAGCTGTAACTAACATTTCTTCCATATCATAGCTTGTCGTTTCCTAATTTTTATTTGGTTATTGAAGGTATGGAGTCACTCCCTTTGCACCATTAAAGGGACTTTTTCTTCAGGGCTCTATTTTCGTTAGCTTCTTTTTTGCTGTAAGTTTTTCTTCACAATATATATATATATACACAGTAACATTTTTTTTAATATTATCATTATGTTGTGGTTATTTTTCTTTTAGATTAATAACATGGTAGAGAAAGTGCCTTCTCTTAAAGAGGGTGGAGCATATTGGTTTTCGGATCTTACTACTCCAGATAGTTTATACATATTTCCAGTTCTGACAGCATTGACCTTCTTGATTACTGTGGAGGTATTATCCTTTTGTGACCTTAGTTATTTTTTCTCCAGTTATGCTCAGATGGAAATTGGAAACAGTTTAGGAGAACCATTTGAAGTCTCCAGCATGTTACTTTTGGTATTCATCAATTAGATTGAAGCTTTTCTTGAGGGGATTGTTTTAATTGAATTTATTATTCTTATAGTGCAACATGCAAGAGCGTTTGGAAGGAAACCCCATTGCTGGTACCATGAAAAAGGTTTCGAGGATCTTTGCGGTTCTTACAGTTCCACTAACAATGAGCTTCCCGAAGGTATGGTAATCACATCATGGGAATGAAAATGAAATTTTTTTAATTTAATTTAATTTAATTTTTATTTTTTCCTGTGAGGGCCTTTTGGTTCACATCTTTGGTCTGTCGAAAGAATAAAATTCTCTGTACCCTCGTTGCTTGGTTGATATTGGTACGCAAGCCTTTTCTATTGAAACAATGTAACTTCTGCATATATCTTCCCTGGAAGATTAGGGTGTGTTTTGGTTCTAAGGAAAAACTCTGTATGGGAGAATCACCAAAAAAAAAAAAAAGATGGGAGAGAAAGTAATATAGCTAGTTCTCTCCAAAGTTTGAAGATGATCATCAATTTTGGGAGAATACTTTGCTCCCACCCTAAGAATACATTTGCACAAATTTGTGGAAAATCAAGAGGATAGAGATCAACACGCCCCCTCCCTCTCTTACTTTTGGCAAATTTTCTCGGAAAATTTCTTCGAACCAAGCATGCCTTTATGGGTATTTTTTTTTTCATGGAGTCTAACTCCATGGAAAGTGGGGGAATGAGAGGAAACCGAGAGATTGGAAAGTAAGAGAAGTGAGGTTGAAGAGACATGGCATTGTTCATTTATGAAGGAATCATACCCCCACAACACACATAATCTTTCAAAAGCCTGTGAGATTGGGTTACACAAAATTAGGTTTGAAGACAAAAAAAATTAATGATTTTTTTTTTGAAAGGCAAGCAGGGTTTTTATAGGATCCCAGAACCCACTAAAGATGCCGCAAGCTGGGTTTGAACCCATGACCTAGTGGTACCATCCGCCAAACTCTAACCGTTGAGCTGTCATGCCATTGGCAAAAAAAAATTAAAAAAATTAATGATTGATCTAAATAGTTAAGTAGTTTGTTTTTCTTTTATTACAAGAACAAAAAAATGAAAATAAAAATAAAAAAATTGGTTCCCTTCTTAGGAACACTTGCAACACATGTAAGTTCCTGCTAAACAATAATAAGGTTGGGATGCGGTGACTCAATTTTCTTGACTCAAAATGAAACTAAAGATGTTGTACGTATTTGGAAATTTTAACTGCGGTGAAACATGTTCAATTGTTTGTTAAAGCAGATCGAGTCCCTTTGGGTCCCAGCCCTAATAAATATATGTCTAATCTCTGTTGAATTAAAAAAATAAACATTCTGCTACTTGATGCTTATTATATTCTCTGCATGTTGCACGTTTCGTGTCTGTCAACATCAATAATGTACTGGAAGGAAAGTGACTTGAGATTCAAAGATCTTAACATCAATAAGCTAGCCAGACTTCTTTTGCTTAAAATTTTTTCAATGATGGTCTTTGTTGTCTGGTTTTATTTTGGCAGGCACTATTTTGTTATTGGGTAACCTCCAACTTGGTTTCGCTTGCCTATGGCTTAGGTGAGTCATTTCAAGTACTTATGGACCAAATATTCACTATATATTTTTGATGAGCGCAGGCTAGGAAATCAGGATGACGTGGCATTGTCAGAGGAGGGTTTTTTTTACAACCTCAAGATACACCTAACTCTGTGGGGATTTCATCATTCTTTCGAGATCACGCCACGTCACCCTGATTACAAAAACCTAGTTTCCTAGCATTTTTTATTTTTGAAGCGTCATCCTTCATGAGTAGCTGAAGAAGAAATTGTCCTGAAACTGTATGATTTAATTTCTCCCTGGAGGGAGGTGAAACTAGGGGTGGGCACGGTTCGGATCGGTTCCTCCATTTTGAACGTTGGAACCAAACCTAACTCGAACCGTTTACAACGGTTCGATTCCAAACGGTTCATGTATAATGTTATGCAACCTTAAAGTTGCATCCCACTGTGAGTAAGAGTTGGTTATAAACTAAAAACCATTTTTATTCTTCCACTAGATGTGAAAGGTTTCAATATTAGGCCACCCAAGCACAACTGCACAAGTAGTGGAGTGTCAAATTTGATAAACAACAACTCATTCATCTCACACAACATGTGAAAGATAGAAAATGTCAAATTCAATGAACAACAATTCATTAATAGATATCTATCTATCTCAATGGGACAAAGTTACATATAATTCTTAAAGTGAAATCAAACTTAATAACATCTTAACAATACATAGCCCATTTTACAAGCAATCAAACACGTTCACCCCTGATTCGACAAGCAAGTTGGATGTCTTTAGGCATAATTGTAACCCTCTTAGTCCTACGGCTAATCCATTATTTGTGAAGGTGTTTTCAGTTTCAATGGAAGATGCAAAAAACCAAAATGCATGGCTTTTGTAAAATGAAGAAAAAAATTACTTGTGAATGTGTCTTTCAGTTTCAATGGAAGATGCAAAAAACCAAAATGCATGGCTTCTGTAAAATGGAGACAAAAAAAGTAAAAAATGGAAACGTCGACCAGGTTCGAAACTGCGCCCAACAGATTTCAAATCTGTCTCCTTAACCACTAGGACATATCAACATTGTTGTGAGACTGGCTCTGGTTTTAAATTTATTATCTAACTGTTTAATTATCGGATCGGAACCGAACCGTTTTAAACAAAAATTTAGGAACCAGAACCAAACCGTTTAAGAACGGCTCCAGAACCGAACTGAATCGTTTCATAATTTTAAAAATAAAAACCGAACCGTTTGGAGTAAAACAGTCCGATTCAGTTTGGATCCGCGATTCCTCAACCCGTTTGCCCACCCCTAGGTGAAACAAGTCGAACAACATCCACTGTGGTCAAATACTGTTAATTCCATATTGAGATGTGTAAGAGTGCACATGGGGAATAATCTTAGACATCCATGGTCGTCAGTAACCTCGCTAAGAGCATCCACGCATGCTTTGCGAAATTTTGATTTTGGAAGATTGAACTCCTACATTTGATTTTCAAATATAAAATTAGATTACAAAAAATGCAGCCCATCTCAACCAAACTTGGAAATTGACCAAAAGATTTGAAATTGCATAAAATAATGGCTGGAATAAGTTTGTAACTTCCGATGGTGACTCTGCCAAGTTGGATGGTGAGTATGAACCGTACGTGAATTCCTACCCAGGACACAAAGTTTAAAACTACTCCTGTAGAGTTTTGAACCACTGAATAAAAATTTGATATGTTTAGTTGTAAGCAAAGGCTTTATAAGTTCAATATTTATTGATTGCTCAACTTTTCCATCAAGTTGAACACCACAAGCGGTAGAATCAGAAAATTTAAGAAAAATGACTGATTTTGATAAGGCTCTTGATTCAAAACATGTGAATCTTTTGATTTCGAAGCTTTGATATCATTAATGTTCTCTAATTGGCTAATTGTTGAGTTGTCTGTTCTTTTTTACAGTGATCAAACGCCCAAATGTCAAGAACTTGCTTGGCGTTCCTATTATACCTGCTAAGCCTACTGCTAGAGCACAAGTTGCACCCTCTCTGTTTCCATCCGCATCAGTGACGCAGGAATCTTATTCACCATTCACGGAACTTTCACAACCTACTGATTTATCGTCAGTCATCAGTGAGAAGCTAAAAAATCTCGAAGAACAAGCGAAGTCAAGGAACAAAGATGAGAAAAGCTGAGGTCAGATTACTAATCATGTCATTACTATTCAAATTCCCTTTTGTGAAGTAAATCAGAAGCCTAATTTGGTGATCCAAAGTGAATTATAGGCTAGCATTTTTGTTCAGCGCTTGAACATGTATAATAATAAGTTGAGAGAGGGCAAAGATTTTCAATCCGCAAAATAGATAGGAAAAATTGTATATATAGGGATGGGATCAGGTGACAACTAGTCATTTGACTACTAGTATGCCAACAAATCTTGACCATATGATTGATGAATATTTTGTCTAACAATAGTGGTTTGGTGTAACATTTTATCTTCCCAAAATTTCCTCTATTCTCTCCCAGCAATAATTTATCTTTTCCCAATTTAACTATTAAATTTATTTTCCATATTTTTTTCCTAACTGTGTACTCTCTTTCTTTCTTATGCCTCCCTCTCACTTTTTCAATAATTTTGTGTTTGAATTTATGATAGTGGTGTATGAGAATAAAATTTCTGACAGTAATAACATTTTTCCCTAATGATTGAAACTAGAGAGTTCAATGAAGAAGCACCAACAAGGCTCATAGTAATTCTGCCATATTAGTATCCAAAGAGAAACAAAGCTATATGGAAGAGAAGGTGGTATACATTTGAGTATAGGCCAAGACAAAAGAGTGTAAATTTTTTAGCCAAATGATATGTTGAGACAAAAGTTGGAGAAAAAATAATAATGATCCACACTTTTTTTTTCAATCTGTATGTTTTTTATCCAAAGGGAAGAAGAAAGAGTTGAATGAAATAGGTTAGAAATTCTGGGAGAGATTCGAGCCATAAGGGAGAGAGAAAGGCTTGGAAGAAAAATAAGGTAGAGATTTTTATTTGTTCGAAAGGGTTTGGTTTCAAGAAAATTAACTAAACCAAATTATAGAGCAAGATTTGATAAATAATGGTAAACAAATTGGAATTCATTTATCAATATATGAGTGAGGCTAGGAAATCATGTTTTGCAAACATGTTTCGTAATCATGATGATGTGGCATCATTAGAGGAGTTTTTTACAATTTTGAGATACACATAAAATCTTTGGAGATTTCATGATTCTTTCCAGATCATGACACGCCATCCTGGTTGCAAAACATGTTTACAAAACATGGTTTCCTAGCATTTCTCTCAATATATATATATTATTTTTCCATTTGAACTTATATCTATGATTCTGTTAGGGGTGCATTTAATTAATGATTTTAATGGATTGTGAAGGATTTAAAATATTGGATTTTGATGAATTTTAAAAGGATCTTTACAAATTTTTATGGATTATTATGAATTTATTATTAGTCATAGGAAGCCATGAAAGGACATTGCCTACTGAAATCATTCTTTGGGACACACCCAATTCATCCAATATTCAATAGATCTCTACGGCCTTTGGATGAGATTCATCTCTAGAGAGAAAAACATGAACTTTTACATCAACCTCAATCCAACTACACCCAAACTCTTTTTTATACCTTTGCTATACATTATTGCCCTGACCTTAGCAACATTTTCCCACATCCCTTTGGGAGCATAAATATTGGATCGTAATATATAAGTCAATTCCATTTGGGGTTCATGCTCGAAGAGTTCCCTTGCAACCCTTTATCCCATTTCCACAATTTCATGCTTGCAACTCATCCAACTCTATTCAAATTTTGATTATAAGATAATGAATCTCCTTGTAATTTTTTTTTTCTTTCTAATAGGAATGTTAGCAATATGATGGATTTGGAGCAAAAAAGATACAAACTTTTCTCGAAAAGCTTTAGTATTTTTCTCATACTTTATTATAGCAGTAATGTTTAAGATGCTAGAGTATGAGAATTCCTCATTATTGAAACCAAAAATCTGATAAGCTAATTGAAGGCAGTGCAATCAAAGTGTTGTAAATGACAAGTGTTGATTCATCACCCAATTTAACAATATGGGCATGAATTTGATGACAATATTCTTCATAATGGTATTTACATCATAACCAAAAATCAATGTGTTGATAGGAACAATATTTTTGTGAGGCATTTCATCAAACAAATGACGTGCTTAAACTATATCATAGCAAAAGAACACAGACAAAATATGAAAAGGGCGTAAAAATAACAAATCTGAAAGCCTCATTGAAATGTTGAATGTTATGTGTTCTACAGTAGTAATTGTATGCCTGTATGGATGTTAATAAGTTCGACTGTGATAGGGATGCATGGTGGAAATAATGGGTGCACAAGCTGTTTAGATATTCAACTGTAGTATTTGTTCATCTTTTCGCATTTAATCGAAAGAATACATGTATGCAAAAAGAAATTTTTACTCCTTCCCTTCTAGTCTTCTTCCTTGCTTGTGTAACTTTTACTTGCAATCAATTCAAAGCTATCAGACACTGATATTGGGTTTGGTAGGAGGGGTAGACTCATAAAAAGCGGATGATGGGTTCAACTGAGATTGAGATGGGGGAGTTGTTGATCTTCGTCATAAAGAACAAGAACCACTCTAGAAGAAAAGAGATAAAGATAGAGGAATGAGAGAGAAAATACAAATCCGTTGAAATGTGAGGGGGGAATGTTGGATTTGAAATGACTCTTGTTATTTATACTTTTCACTCATAAATTCTTCAAAATCCACAACTTTAACAAATCCATCAAAATCCATTATTTTTTAACATCCCCTAATTTTGGTGGACTTTTGAAAAGCATGAACTGAATACCTCCTGATTTTGATTGATTTTAAAACAATCCTTTTATATTGAATACCCCTGGATTTTAAAATCCTTCATAATCTTTCACAATCCTTAATTGAATGCAACCCTCTTAGTTGCCTTGATCAGTGCATTTGCTATGGCTCGTTTGAGAAAAATAGTTGTCTTGTCTACCAGATGAGTAGCTTGAAAACATAACTAGCTAAACCAAGGGATTTTCTTGTTGTTTCAGAATAGTAGGCTGAATCACAAATTTCGGTTATGCAGGTTGAAGACTCTTGATACCAAATAGCACGTGTGAATTGGCAAAAGTGATTGGAATCGTAATCTCCCCATCTGTAATGAAAAACTAGTCGGCTGTTCTAAAGGTCCAGCTCTTGCTTAACATGGTTTGTGTGGTATGCACTGGTTTATTCATTTTTCATACAACTATGGTGTACAGAGCAAAGAGGTCTGGTATTCTTGACAATGTGCAACCACCTGTCAACAGTACTGGTTGTGTTTCTAGCATTCTTCATTTTTGGCCAAGGATTGTACCCAACATTCTTCATTTTTGGCCAAAGATTGTACCCAGGAATGTAAGAAAGTATTTATAGTTCACCTCCGCGCACACACACAAGTGATCCAATAAATACAATTGGACGTAGTGAGCGTTCTGTGGATTTTTACAGTATTATCAGGAGGAATCATTGTCATTAGTGATCACTACTCGGTGTTATGGAGCAAAGAAGGGCATCCACAACTTGCAACTGATTCTAAAGCACAATCCATTGTGAATGGATCACCAAATGGTTTCAAATCACAATCTAGTGTGAATACCGAAGAGCAGTTGGAGGCCATGATACAACTAATGCCTTGGGTGGAAAGATAAGTAATCTAAAGGATTATAATATTGTTCAACAAGGGTGGAAAAGAAAAGTTTGGCCAAGAACATATTACAGTATCTAAACTTCAGAGTTTTTGTAGACAGTTTTGTCGTAGTCTATGTATGAATCAATACTATTTTCCTTCAGTAAGTTTAATCTCGAGCTCTTTAGACAATATCTAAACTTCAGAGTTTTTGTAGACACTTCCTCAGCAAGGAATAATTGACAAGTTGCATGAAGAAACCATAGGCATTGCCTGATTGATTTATAAAATTATGGCACCCACTCAATCGTATAGTGTGTTTGGGTTGCTAATAATGATACCATCCATTATACACTTTAAAAAACTGCGTCGAACACTGGAAAGAATCAACAGATGACATATCTATGAGCACAATTTTCCTCTAGTATCAAGGGTCATCTCTCGCAATTGCTTTGTAGTCGTTGGCAATGCAAATGGAAAAAAAATTGTCCGCTTTATATAATTATCAATCAAACAAAAAGTTATTATATGTATCAATCCTTACATCTCCTACAACCAGTGGAGTGACCGGTAGTTTTGGACAATTTGTTGAAAAATTGTTAAAAGTTCTGCTACCAATTCTTTAACACCGAGTATCATACTAAAGTATAAGAGATGTAGTGTGTTGCTATTACATTTACGTGAGTAATACATACTCCTTCCACTTCGCTAAGCAAAGTCTTTTGTAGCGAAATGACGATTGTCTTGGCTTGACCTTTCCGAAGCGGACACAGAACAAAACGCCCATATTAGAGTTAGGCTTGATACTTGAAATATATGATAATCTCCATTACACATCAATGGCTGAATGGTTAAAGCGCCAAACTCATAACTTGCCATTCATTGGTTATTGGGGGCATCCCGAAAACGTCCGGGGTCGAAATATGGCTTTCAAATTAATTTCCGAATTAGTTAGTGCTACCCAAGGGAGCTGATTTTCAGCTAGTTCTTGCTGGAAGCATCCCTGGTCCCATTGGTGTTATAAATGCTCTGGCTAAACCCATTGATGGTAGAGGTGAGTTTCAACTTTTGAATCTCGATTAATTGAATCTCCCTCTCCTCGTATTATTTCAAGACGTTCCGTGCTCAAAATATAGAGGTTCTATATCTATAAAAAATGTTAATTCTTACTACTAGGGTTCAAGGAAGGGTTTAGTATAATAGAAGGGCTAGTCTATCAAGACTTTCATTAGGAAAACCAGACACTCCATGGATGGAGCAAAAAGGGGAGTGTTGGTCAAAGCAAGCCGCCCTATTCTATTACCAGACATAATTGGGAGAAGCTCATCCGAAACTAGAGCTAGAAACGCCCATTTCGTTTCGTTCCTGTTATTCGTTTCCTTCTTCTCGAATTCAAGGGAGACTTGTCCTATTTAGAATCTTTCTGCGGTGTGTTCCGTTTACTATTCTTCCGTACTATTTTCTCTTTATCACACAATAAGTTAGCGAAGTGTGAGCGGACGTGGAGAAGGAAACACCAAACACTTCGGCCTAACGGGAATGAGCAACAACAAAATGACAATATGAGGTGCCTCGGGCATCCCCACTTAGAAAGAATGGTCGAGGGTTTTGGGCATGTAGCTTTCCCCATCCCCCCTTCGTCGGGTAGTGCTTGTGTGGGGGTGTGCCACCTGAAATCGGGCTTGAAGCTCTCACATTACCAAAACACTAAACAAAATCACATCTTAGCTGCTAAGCATCTAAATTCCCAAATCAGATAAAACCACTAGTAGCATTCAGTAACAAATGTAGGTATACAAATTTAATCAGTCAGGCTAAATAAATTTATGTGTATTTACATAACAATCAAGATATGTTACATAATTGCATGTGAAGCGCACCATGCTCACACGATTTCCAAAGAACAATGAATTGTGACTCACATTACCTATGTGGTTCGTTCAAGTGTGAACTGATATGAAACTAGCCATGTCGCCTCCAAATAGACAAACCGAAAAGCCCCCTCTAGATATTGAATAAATACATGAGAACGTATTATGTAATACTCGCCTAATTACATAAATATAAATATAAACATATTTATTTCTTGTTTTATTTGATGTGTTTCCCGTGGATTTCTACAGTGATTTTGTTGGTCATGTCACTTTTTTCTTTCCCAAATTGCAAAAATGAGAGAACTCTGACTCCGCGTGGGACACACGTGTAGGCAAGGATGTGGTTTCGCGAAATTTTTGTTTTTTTTTTAAATTATGAAAAGAAAAAGGGCAAAAGAAAAAATTACATTTTTTCGTGGGTTTTCTAGAAAAAATTTCGAGATCTTTTTGTAAATTTTGTGAAAAATACAAAAACCAACTACTTAAAATTACATTTTTTTGGATAAATTTTAGGGTTTTTCGTAAATTTCAAGAAATTTTTATAATTATCATTTATTCTAATTATTTATTGACTTTTGAAACCACCCCCTAATTTTCTAATTGTCACGTCTTCTACTTATATATTGATTTTTGAAACTATCCATTGATATTCTAATTATAGGTATTTAGGTTTTATTTAATGTATTTAATACATTTATTTACTTGCATCTTATTTTTTCATATATTTAATATACCCTCGAGATTCATTATATATATTTCATTCATCATCGAAATTATTACTTTTTTTCTTTACACACCAAAATATTTCTTAAAATCATAAAACTGAAATTAACTTGACAAACGAAATCACAATCCTTGCGTGTAGGGTGTTTTTCTTTTGGTATTATGGATAAAGCAAATTAGTATTGGTTAAAAAAAATCAATAATAAGCTTTAGGCCCAGTAGTTTTTTTTTTTTTTTTTTTTTTTCAGATCTTTGATTTGGAACAATGTATGGAATACATTTTTTTTTTGGATAATACATGGAATAAACTTGCAAGCCAATGAACCTAAGTGGCAGTGCATGGATTTGCAGGCCAATCCAACCTGAAGCCCATTATGAAGGACTAAGCCAACTTAACAAGGAGATCAAACACAGCATTGCAATAAATAACTTAGATCCTCGATCACCTTGAAAACTTGTAGAATCACGTTGAAGACCTGCACAATCTAGGGCTGAACAAAAAATTGATCAAATCGATTAAACCGACCGATCCGATCTAAATCGAATCGATTGGTTCGATTTAAATTCGGTTAGGATCGGTTTCGGTTTCAAAAAATTCAAAACCGAAGTGGTCGGTTCGGTTTTCGGTTTCTATGTGATTTTAACCGACCAAACCGAACCGATCGAATATATATTATATATATATATATATATATATATATAATATTTATATAAATAATACAATAGGTTTAAAATAGTCGTTCAGTTCGGTTTTATTTCGGTTTTGGTTAAATTTTAATCGGTTCGATTCGATTACGGTTTGCATAAATTAGAATCGGTTCGGTTTCGAATTAATTTTGTTAATGGTCGGTTCGGTTTTGGTTTGAAAATTTTTAAACTGACCTAAGTTGGTTCGGTTCATGGTTTAGGTGAAAAACCGAACCGTCAGTTCGGTTTTCAGCCCTAGCACAATCGCTATCACCAAAGGCATTACCTGTGTTAGCTGGATCAGGCACTTTCATAACACAACTTGAATTATTATTGACATCAATGTCAGCCATTATTAGGGATGGCAACGGGGCGGATTTAAGCAAATCCATCCCCGCCCCGCAGAGGATTGCGGGGATAAAAATCAACCATGCATATCCGTTTATCAGTAATGTTCAAAACCGCCCCCGCTCCAGACGAATTTACGGATATCCGTCCCGCCCCGAATATCCGCATAAAATACATGTAACGGTAGATTTTGATTCCCCGCCCAACCAATCCGCCCCGCAAATAGCATACAACAAATTTACACTACAGATAGCATATTTTACAAGCAACAAATTTACACTACATAGTAACAGATAGCATATTTTAACATGCAATCTATCTTACATAACAACAAATAGCAATATAGCATACACAACAATATTTTATACATCACAGTGAAAATACTTATACACTACACTACTACCGATCATTTATACATACAACAAATTAAAAAAATACAACAAATTACAACAAAAAAATACATACAACAAATTTCAAAAAAAAAATACATACAACAAATTTAAAAATATACAACAAATTACAAAAAAAAAAAAAAAAAATTCTAAAGATCAGATCTGACTATTTGAGTTCTCTGATCTAAAAAAAAATTACAACAAATTTTAAAAAATTACATCATATTACAAAAAATTCGATCCCTGCTATATTACAAAAAAAAAAAACGATCTGATGATCTTAGATCTGGATCAAAGATATGGATCTGATCAAAGATTTGGATCTGAGATTAGATCGTAGATCTGGATAGATCTGGATCTAAGATCAGAGTTCAGAGTTCAGAGAATGAGAAGGAAAAGGAGAAGGAGAAGGAGAGAAGGAGAAGGGGCAACGAGTGACGACGACGCCTTCGCTAGTTCGCTGTGAGAGAGAAGAGGCGGTCGAGCGCTTTGCCTTCGCTGTGAGAGAGATTAGAGAAGAAGAGGCGGATGAGCTTCGCCTTCGGCCCTTCGTTGTGAGAGAGAAGAAGAGGCGGACGGCCTCCGCCTTCGCTGTGAGCCTGTGAGAGAGAAGAAGGGACAGTGAGAGAGGAGGCGGACGACGAGTCGATGACGACCCTTCCCTTCGGCCTCCGCCTGGGCTTCGCTGTGTTCTCAGATCACTGTGTGTGAGAGGCAGAGAGGGAGGGAGATGCCTTCGCTCCTCGGTGTGTGAGAGGCAGAGAGGCCGAGAGGGAGGGAGGGAGATGCCTTCGCTCCTCGGTGTGTGAGAGGCAGAGAGGCCGAGAGGGAGAGGCGGGTGTGAGGGAGGGATGAATGGTTTAATTCGTTTATATAGGGGAAGGGTATTGTTGTAATGTTACCTAGTAAACGGATATCCGCGGGGCGGATATGGCTAAATCTGTATCCGCCCCGAATAGTGAACGGATATTTTTTGGATACCCGAAACCACCCAAAAACCCATTCATCCATATCCAAAACCGCCCCAAACGGATTGGGTGGGACGGATATCCGTGAATATCCGCCCCACTGCCATCCCTAGCCATTACGAAAAAACTGCTTATTGCAGGGCAATCATTCAGAGCGAGGAACAACCAAAAAATCGAAGTATAAGCAGTGCATGTTGCTAAACTGACAATATTATTATACCTTTTGAGTGAAGATTAGCGTGAATAGCTCTATGGAAGGAAGATTTTAAATATTCAAAACATGTTCAGCAACCTTAGCGAATTATGCATCAAACTACTAACAACTTAAACAAAAATACACTTTCAAATGAACCCTACAAACCTCCAAACAAGGAAATATAAACCCATCAGTGGAAGCACTTGTTCCATTCACTCTAATGGATTCCGTTCCTCCACAGTATCTTGTTGCTATTATGAACTTACTTTCTAAAATTCGGCCTCCTGCGGATTGATTCAGATGCCATCAATGCAACTTTAACATGTTCTGACATAGTTAAACCCCTTGCCTGCATCATATCATGTATCCTCCGAGCATCTTGTATAAGTCCACCCTCTGCAAGCCCGCTAATAAGCCTTTCAAACTCTTCCTTCCCCAATAGCTCCTTCTTACCCTCCACAATTCCAAGAGCTTGAAGAGCCTTCTTCTCATCTCTTGATCTTGCATACATATCACAAAGGCTTACGTGAATCTTAAATGGAGGAGTGTCACCTTTCTCCTTGATCTTTCCTAACAACTCCTCTGCTTCGTCAACTAGCTGTAACCTACCTAACCAATCAACCAGGACAGAGTAGGTCTGAACTCCTGGCTCAAATCCACCTTTCTCAAGCTCCAATAGCAGATGTAATGCCTTGTCCAAGAGATTTTTCTTCTCATAGGCAGCTATCATGCTGGCGGTGCACCTGTCATCTGGTTTATGACCTAGTTTCATCATGTAGTCAAAGTTGTTTCGGGCCTGATCTGGATCACCTGCTTGCGCATAGGCTTCCACAAGCAACGTGCAAGATTCTAAAGTTGGCTGGAAGCCAGCAAACTGCAACATTGTTGAAATCCTTTGGGCACCATCAACATGACCAAGTTTTGAGAACGATCGCAACAATGCCATGTGGATTTCCTTACTGGGTTTCATATCCCTAGCTTCCATCTCTCTCATCAGCGACTCACCTAACTTGGGTTGGTTGGCATTCACATATGCCGTGATCATCGAGTTGTAAACCCTGATGTCCAGTTGGAAGCCTTGGCCTCTCAAGCTTTCAAATGCTTCTTTTGCACGATCAATATTGCCTGCTGTGCTATACATGTGAACCAAGATGGTAAATGTTAAGATGTCAGGCTGGATACCCTTCTCAGTCATTTTCTTCAGAATTCTCTCCGCATCATCTATCCGATTTTCCTGGGCATGTGCATCAATGAGCTTGCAGTAGTCACGGATGTTTGGTTGGAAAGATTCCTCACTCAAAGCCAGCTCAGCCATCTACGCGAGGAAGCATAAACAAAATTCACATTAAAATAGCTGAAATAAACCCCAAAAAAAAAAAATTGGAGATTTTACAAATAAATTAGTATTCATCGATATCTACACTTTACGTCTACGATTGATCAAAATAGTTACTTCATCACAAGGAATAAGGACATAATGTAACGATTGATCAATAACAAGCCATTAGTGAACCAAACTTACGACTTTCCAATTAAGAAAAATCCTCTCAAGGTAGAACCCTATTTCTAATCAATCAAACAAGAGCAGTACCATATTGCAAAAAACGAAATAGGGTACAAAGCAAAAGGGGTGAGAAACTCCACAACCAATAAAAACCTCACAAAAGATGCCCCTCGCCTCTAACCCGCTAACAAAATTCTAAAACAACATGCAATCGACAAATGAAACATCCTTCAAAATCCCCAAATCAGCCCCCAATGCCAGACTTGCTCTCTAACTTCAATAGCCAATTGAGGAACAGATTTGAACTTGTCAAAATGGAACCCTTTTAGCAAACACATATGTTGTCTTCTTGTTACTCAGTAGCTCTTTGCTATCTCAAATAGTGAACTAAAAATCGTTATGCAACATATTGACATGTTTTCCCAATAGAAACTGGGATATTTTGCGGCATTTCATCAATCATCGCGATATGTGCGATTCATCGCAAAAATCATCAACATTTTGATCTGATTTTTCTACATGAATCACGATTATTTCGGGAAACTGATTGATCAACACTTCTTTTTTTCTTCTAATCACTAAAGAATAACAGTAACAAGAACAGAAATGAGTAACAAAGTAAGCAATTATATTATTTTCTTAGTACCTAATGATCAAACAACTTTCTAGTTATACTGCACACAACTAATACCAATACAAACTCTGGGGCTTCATGAGCTGCCACTGAAAGGGCTTTTATTGTTCTAGACATCCCATAATATCCATTGCCTGAAACTTAAATGTGGCTTCTTCAAATTTTCACCAGGTATCCTTCACCAATTAAACGTAAAGGTGAAACAAGATTACATATCCTAACACAATAAGAAGGGACATCGACTACTATCATTTGCTACAGGTCTACAACCGAAATCACCTATCTTAAACTTATAACGTTAAAATAAAATTACTCCTAGTATACTCTTTTTCCCATATTACAAGTATAGACGTAGTATGTAACTATGTATGAATTATTACTTAAAACATCAATTCAACTTAGAGTCTGCAGCATGTTAAAGGTAACTGATATAAAGAATGCATACACATAAGAGAAGTTAAGTAAACTGACCTTGAAATGTACGCTCACATTGGCTTCTTTAACTCTATCAAGCAAAGAAAGCCAATCAACTCTTCCTGGTTGAAGAAGTTCCACCCATTCACGCAAAAGTGGCAGTGGATTATCTTTCTCATTCAAAGCAAGAATTTTCTCCGTAATGAGCTTGCATTTCCCCGTAATCTGCTTAGGTTCCTCTGGGACTATAAGCTTTTCTCCTTCATGAATCCTATCCGCCACTTCAGCCCACTTCGGGTCCGACAAATCAAGACCATAAATTTTATACTTAAACTTCCCTCTTCGCTGCGGTACCGAAACCACCTTCTGCTTCTCCCCGCCCTCCCCCTCCCCATCCATCACTATCACATTTGACCCATCCCCATCAACCTTCTCACCCTCATTCTCAACCCCCTTCTCCTCCTCCCTTTCCAACATTTTATCTTCTTGCCGAATCTGATTCACTTTCCGATAAAGCTCGCCCATTTCCATCTCCTCTTGTGCCCACTTGAACCTAAACTCCCTAAGCATATCTCCTCTTATCCCCACCTCACTTGCAAACCTACACATCTCCTTCACATTCTCCGACTGCAAATACTTCTTCATTTGCTCCTTCTTCCTCTCTTTCTTCATATCCTCCAACACTGAATTACTCACTTCCCACACTGTCTTCCACAAATCCTGACTAAAATCTTGAGATGGGGTGTCCGCATTTTCCCTCAACATCTCCGCAAGATTGCCCCTTTCGAGCTCATGGACCACTTTCTCAACAATAATCACAAGCATTCCATCCACCGTATGCTTATCGCAGTCCGGGTACGCCTCCGAAAGCTTCCCCCTCATCACCCACGTGAATCTAGATAAAAACTCGCTCATGGGTTCGTCTGATTCATCGAAATCAGATTCATTTGAATCCGTGGGGTTGACTACTTGCAGAGAATGGGCTGTTCTGGTTGTGGTGAAGAAGAAAGCGGGGGTTTTGGAACTAGGGTTTGTGAAAGAGGAGGAACAGAAAAGCTCTGTGATGGACGAAGAGAGACGTAAAGGGTTGATTGAAGGGGTGTTTCGGTGAATAGAAGAGGAGAAAAAAGTGGGTTTTCGAAGACATTTGGAGAAGAAGATGTGCTTCAACTTCATTGTTGAGAAGAGAAGAGAGTGAGTAGCAGTGTGTGTTGATGAGAAAATGTTACCTTTGAAAAGTGGGTTTTCGAACACTGAGGAAACGAGAGAAGGCTTATGAACAAGAGTTGAGAAGCGCAAGCGGAGTGTACTGTAGAAGAAGATTTCAGAGGGGTTTTTACAGAAAAAACGAAGAAACAGAAGAAGCGTCGTGGGTGAATCAGGAGGAGAGGGGAGGAGGCAGGCAGCAACCCTTAGTGTGCGCGTGCACTGCACATGTTTTATGTAAATAGCCTCTCATTTCATTTACAAAAAAAATATTTTGTAATTAATTTTTTAAAATTTGTGACTTTATTTTTTATTCTTTTTTTGATAAAACCTCCCGGGGCAGAAATTCTAGGATGCCTGGCACTATGCCTGGTAGGTGTCAGGCACCGTTGATCTTGCTTGGAGATGAGTGTTACACTTATCCTAATACAATATCAACGGTGTCTGGCCTTACCAAGCATCGTAGTAGTGCTCCTCCTGGGGTAGGGAGGAACTGATTTAGTCTGGCATACCTTTACTGCTTCCTCAAAAAGAACGGGAAACAAGTGATTTGTGATCAAGGATTGTGATTTTGTTTTTCGAGTTAATTTCGACCCTAATTTTAAGAAATATTTTATTTTATGTAAAAAAAAGGTAAAAATTTTTATCGTGATTTTAAATTTAACAATATAAATTATGCATTTTAATCTCTTAAATATTGCATAAAAAATCTCACACGACTCGTAGTCTCATACAAACTGAATATTACATAAGAATCAATCATATAACAAAATTTTGATACTAAAATAACATTATAACATGTTAAAATATATAGAGATTAAAATATTTATTTCTTTTCTCAGGAAAATTTTGACATATTTTGAATTTCGAAAGAAATTTTAATAGCTTCAAAATAAGAAATATTAAGTGGGTGATGAATGTAGAAGGATATAATTGTAAATGTCAGATTTCTTGTAATGGACTAGTTTGGTGTACTACATCTGATACAGTTTCGTGAGGATGGTTCTACAATGTAGTGAGGGGTTTTTAGAAAAAAAACGTAGAGATTGGATTCTACTGGTGTGGATGGGAAGCTGGTCCTATGATCCAAGAATGCATGTAAGAGGAATGTGGATGTGGAGGAGGATTCTTTTTTTTGGAAGGCAATGTGGAGGAGGATACTAAGTGATTGTTGAGGATGATGAGACTTCGCGAGTTTTCTAAGATTGTACTCGTGTTGTTGAGAGTTCAGTAAGCAGATCTGAAGTGGAGTCCCGTGAAGCAGACTAAGGAGACAAATGGGTTGACGTGAAGAGTTGGCACAAACCAATGATGTGCCTCAAGTCTGCTTGAGCGTTTTGGAAAGCTTCTCTGATTCATTGAGTAAAGTTTTTCACTAGCTATAAGCTACCTTTGTATCCATTAGAAAGATCGAATCACATTAGTTTTTGTGAGGTTGTGGGTTTTACCATGTATATCATTGCCACCAAATATCAATGCATTTCGATACGTGAACTTTAATGAGCTATCGTATAGTACTAAAGGTGCATTATACTCTAAAGCACTTGAGAGTTCATCAAACCAAAGTTAGATGTCTCACATATAAACCATTCTCTTCTTGTTCTAGTTTTAAGTCAGTCTGACTATGTTCTTCCTTTTCAATTCTTTCTTGCAAAACACTTCAGTAAGAACGGTTTCTGAAGCCATTGAGGCCTTGAGAATAGACAGAGCCTATGCCACAGAGAAGCTATCTGCTTGAACCTAAAATGATTCAAACAGTTCGCATCTCCTAACTATCAAAGCAAAAGATAAACAAACATGTGGTTGAAGAAATAGGAAGGGCGGGACTTGAAAAACTGAACATAACAGTGGAGAGAACACTTCAGTATACATGGGCTAGGCGCATAAAGTTACATCAGATCTATGTTCTCCAGAAAAATACTACGGCAGACAACACTTAAAAGTTAGCAGAGCCTTCATACACAAAGCCGCACGACAAAGAAGCAATTTGTTTTGATGAAAAACTAATGTCTTATAGGCTGCGCTTGGTTGAAAAGAAGAAAGCTTAATGAAAATTAATAGAGATGAAGCTCAGTAGCAATCAGTTAAACTACTTATTGTCAGTTTTTCTTCTTCATGGATAGGCATACTAGACTAAAAATTTAAACCTTGCTCTAACGAGAAAATAAACACTAAAAACAAACTAAACAGAGAACAATGAAAACAATCGGATTTCGATTATATTGTACATGCATTCAACTAATTTGAGGTACAATTCTGAATTTAAAGCACACAAGATTGAACCAAACCACAGTATTGAAGGATGTACTGAAGTATAAAGTATGTACTGAAGTAGGAAGTATGATGATTTTTCATATAATGGTCAGACGACAGGCCACTCTCTTCTCTTCCTTTTTTATTGGCTCTTGCAAAATACATCAGTAAGAACAGTTTTTGAAGTCATTGCGGCCTTGAGAATCAACAAAGCCTGCACAACAAAGAAGTTCAGTTCTTGGTTTTCAGAAACAGAAAAAGTGAAGGCCTAAAAACATAAGAAATATAATTAAAGTTTGTCGACTTACTTCACTTTCAGCAACTGTAACATTCTCTTGTCTCAAATCTTTGGTATGCACACCAAAATAATAAATGATGTCATCGTGGTCAACTGATTTAAAGATTCCACAGTTACTTTTCGGCAAGACAGACAACTCATCCGTAACAAAATAGTGATTGAAAGGTGGAGACGGTAGTCCCCTTGCATAACTACCTCCACTTTCAGTAGTCACCTTGCCATCAAACTTGGGATTTATTATAGCTCCCTTGACCTCTAAATCTCCATTATCTCTACTCTTGATTGAAATTGAAAATTCGGTTTGGTCTTCAGAAACTGGTAGCAACTGGTTCTCTATCCCCCATGGAAAACGAACCTTTGGGTCAAGCAAGAGGGATGCAAAGTCGTGTTGCATGAATTGACAGTAGTATAGTGCGGCAGATGTGTACAGATGGTCTACACTTCCGATGGAAGAACGTCCAAGAAAGAGTTTTATTATGGATCCAAGAGGTAAGGTTAGGAAACTGAACAACAGGTTCACAAAGTCTGCACTAGCTATTGCGAACAGGACCTTGTTGTTGGATTTTCTAACAAAAAGCTGCAAGCTCATTTTCTTTGACGGGTCATAAGGGTTTGTTTGCTGCACCTGATAAGGGAGTGTCTGACATTTATCCAACACAGTCCGAAAGCCTGAATGCATGTGCTCTTGCTTTTGCGTCAATAGTGTGTCCGTCATTGGTGTCTTAGAGACAAGTGCACGATTGAGCAACTGTAACAACTGTTGGAAATGAAATAACCATAGTAACAATTAAAATTGGATACTCTCCATACTAGCAACCATAGCATGAACAACGAGAAGTTTCATGAAAATCGATTACAGGTCAAAAGAAAATTTGAAGTAGATAGTGACTCACCTCATAACCGCCTATGCTCAGACTTATCCTTCTGAGTTTCTGAAGCCTCTCCAGTCTATGTGGATCCACTGAAGATTCAGGTATCAAATGCAAATTGTCGGTGATGAAAGTTTTTTCCATTGAATACATAAATCCATTGTTAGGTTCATAAGGTATAGGATCAAGGACAGAGTTCATCATCATTCCACAACGGCATCTTCAATGCGGAAACAGACTAACCAAACAGTCTTCACTGTTGTTTTTGGTCGTGCATGATTGACACACATAATGAGACTGGTTGGGTTCATCTCCTATTTTATGAACGAGATGAATGGAATCAGCTAAGTTTTGCCTTCTAGGTCTGAGTAACATGTATTTACATGCCTTTGCCATATGGTATCCATCCAACATCTTGACACTCTCACACAAAGTATGCATACAACCAATCTTAGATTGCTTGTCTGATTCTAGCTGTTTATCTAATTCTCTGATAATAGTGCCCATAGGTAATGTGAGGAAGCTTAGGAGAACATTCACAAAATCCGAATCTGACTCGAAATAGACGACTTCATTCGCGTCATCGTCAACCAGAAAATTCAAGTTGAGATCCTGGGGATTAGCCATTTCGTTCCCTTACACAATCACTGAGATGATCGAGGAACAAGAGAAATTAGTTCAACTGACTGAGAATGTGATGTTCATTAGTCATGACACTACTGATAGTGGAATTTGCAACAAAATTAATTATGAAAATTTAGAAATTTTACCACATCAAAAGCTTTCCCAACACACACAAAACTCTAAAAACCCTTCAACATAATCAAACAACCACAGTTTTATGAAACCCAAGATGAACTCATACTTTTAAAGGCAATTTACCTTAGAACAAGCAAATGAGATTACCAGTGCAGCTGAGAAAGTTCAGTATAAACAGCTTAACTAGAAGAAGAAAAAAAACATGACTCTGTCAACATTACATCGGGATCTAGAAAGCTTTGAGAACAGACGCAAGCACTAAGAACCCTTCGACATAATCACAAGCGCGAATTCTCGAAACCCAAGAATGACCCAAATAATAAAGGGAATGTACCAAAAAAAGCTGAAGACCAGTAAACTAAAATGTGATATCTTGCATTGAAGGTCTAGTATAAACAACTAAAACAAGAAATAAACATGATTCCATAAACATTACTAGATTGTGATCTTGTAAATTTTGATAACAAACATAAATCTCAAGAATCCTTCAACATATATCATCCAACAAACACAAATTCATGAAACACCAGAAGAGCCAATACTGTTAAAGCCAATCTACAAAAACAAATCGGAAGAACTAGCAAATGAGATATCAGTACAGCTGAGATAGTGAAGTATAGCAAATGAGATATCACAACAAGCATCAAAACTCAAGAACCATTCAACATATACAATCAATCAAATGCAACTTTATAAGACCCCAAGAAGAACCCATACTGTATATAGGATTTGAGATTAAGAAATGAGTATTTATGTTTCTCAGAGGCATTTAATCGATAACCTGGAGAGAAAATTGAGTTAAAGAAGAAGAAGCAGAAGAAGAACGAGAGAAGGAAAGAGAGACAAACCAGATTCTTTGAGAGCTGTTTTCTCTGTGTTCTCTCTGCTTGACGTCTCAGCTATGGAAGAAAGCTGTCGCCCAAAAATTGAGAGAGAGAGAGATGTGAAGGAGAAGAGAACTGGAGAGCAATAGAGACACCTGAAACAGAGTGAAGACTCCCGCTTATTTTTTTTACAGTTCGGATGGTTGGAATGAATAAATGGGCTGGTCCGATTGGAATTCCATGACCCGACCCGGATGTATAAGTGGATACGCCGCGTATCGGAATATGAATTATTTCACAACAATCTATTCAATTCGATTAGATTGGATCGAACTGAAATGATTAGAAAAACGGAGATTTGTATCCGACCCTAAAAGTTTCAAAGTATCTCTAATTAATATGATATTTTTTCATCATACACTTATTTTTAAGGGAAATTCTATTTGTTGAGGAAACCATCGAGGGAGGGAAGGAGGACCCTCCATCCCCCTCGCGATGCGTGCCTCTCATTCTTTGCACGCATTGCGAGGGGGATGGAGGGTCATTCCTCATTGGTTTCCTCGACAGGTAGCCTCACTCTATTTTAATGAAAAAGAAATTTGCTATGGAATCAGGATTTGGAATAAGAATGATGTGTCAAAGACACGTTAATGGGCTACCAGCTCAGCGGTAGACTTTGGCAGATGAAATCACAGGTCCAGGGTTCGACCCCAGAATCTCGATTCCTAAGCATTTTTGTTATGAATAACCTTTATTTGAATTATGTCAGCAATTTAATGGGAGATTGAGATAGGAATAAATTGTAGGTATTGATATTAATGATACATTAAAATAGACCGATCATCACGGTCATACACGTGGCAGAAGACATCCAATGGGCCAGCTCGTAAAATCCAAGAATAACAAAGCCAATCAAAGAGGCCCACTATGAGAAGACATAATCAAAGCCCGAATCTAGGCCCAAATAAATCAAAGCCCAAATCCAGGTCCATCATGAGTTTTCTCATAAACAAGATGAACGTTGTACCAAACAAGAGTCGTGGAAAGGGTTACGCCTCCACGGACACATCTCCATCAAGGAGGAGACTATTACGAGAAACATCTCCTTCTGTTGAGCCTCACATGCTTAAGTCACGCAGAAAATTAACCGCGGCCATTATAAAAGGTAAAGGGAACATTCGACATAGGTATGCAAACTTTAACTAGGTTTTGTCCAGATTTATTTCCTTATTCAAACAGAGTTACTGATTTCAGGATCGGAGTACCTTTGGCTACCAAAAAGGTGGTCTTTGACAATCTAACATCTGTTTTGCAGGTTAAACTCATAGGAGAACGATTTTTGGACGCATCAGTTTGGCGTCGTCCGTGGAGAACGATGAGTTTCCTTTCTAAAAGTAAGATCCACAAAGACGAAGCTCACCATAATTTATAAGATCAACATGCTGTCAAAACAAATGACACACCCCACAAATCTCCAACACAGTGACGATAACAACGACTTTCTTACCGGCAACGATGTACCACAAACAGCTCTCGAGCAAGAAGCAACCAAAATCATTGAACTGTTGGCACCTGAAAATCCAGATCCACAACATGTAATAGCCTAGACAGCCCAGACATCTGGTGACGCTGCTACGAATCCTCGGATAGACCTGCTTATGGCCCAAATGAACTACATGACAAAGATGCTAGAAAAAAAAAGCACTCAGGAGCAGATCCAGCCAGCTGATCCTGTTCAGGCACCGCCTAACAAACTCCGCCAATCGAACTCAAAGGAGTGACGAAATCCCGACAGAACCCCAACAGGGAAACTTCGAAAGCAATGAGCTCCTCAAAGGCAAGACTCTAGAGTGTGACGAAATGCTTGATGAAATCTCGTTTAGAATCGGAGTCACGGATCCCAACATACTATACGAGTTAGCCATACCGCCATTATCCGACGCCTCATGAAAATGACAATGTAAAAAATGTCCACTCCGCAAAAGTTCAAAGTATATGATTGTACTACCGACCCAACTGATCACCTGAGAAACTTCCATCTCATGATGGCATTGAAAGAAACCACGGAGTCGATCCTGTGCAAAACATTTCTGACTAGAGTTACTTCCACAACAATGAATTGGTTCAACAGTCTATCACCGAGGTCGATAGACTCCTTTCAAGCGCTAGCCACCGCATTTATCACAAGATTCATCGGAAGTCAACGAATGAAGAAATGACCACATTACCTTCTGCATATTAAACAGAAGCTCGAAGAGACAATACGGGAATATGTCACTCATTTCACCAATGAATTGACAGTGATCGATGGATGCAGTGACAACACAGCCGCCACAACTTTCATCGCAGGGTTGAAGAGATGCCCCTTCTTTGACGCTTTAAACTTAAAACCTCCTAAAAGCATGACGATTTTGCTAAAAACTACCCAAAAACACATTTCTACGATTTTGCTAAAAACTACCCAAAAACACATTTCTCTTGAAGAAATGAAAGTTGCCAGGAAGAAAAATGAACAAGAAAGGGAAAACCATTCAAGGAAACAAGAAATGAGATAAGAGAGAATGCAAGATGATGGACCACGAGAAGATAGCGGTTAATCAAAGAAACATCGGAACAGTGGAAAAACCGAATCCAACCAGCGGGAATCCAGGAAGTCACAATTGGTACGACCCAATCACAAGCAGATAACCAACGTAATGAAAAATGAATACAAACCATACATGGCCCTAAAGACAAACTGGACCAACATCTTGAAGCACATGGCGAACTGGGAGAACGTCAACTGGCCACCGTGGATGAGAGGAAACTCAGAAGGAAAAGACAAAACTGGTATTGTTCCTTTCACAAGGATCACATGCACGATACCGAAGACCGCTACAAGCTGAAAGAAGAAATCGACCATTGGATCCAAAGTTGGTGACTCGACGTATTCATTGGAATGTCAGACAAACAACCCAAAGGGAAATAAAAAGCAGATACCACTGCCACAGGATCGAAAGAACAATCTAGGGAACTTATATACACTCTGTACTACATCTGCCCTAGCAAAACAACACCTTTCGCTCGAGCAGACCTATATTGAAACGGAAAAATTAATGCTCTGACGACAGTTGCACCGACCAACATGAGGACAATACCAACAGATACAAATTCAATCCAAATTACCAATGAAAAAATTAGTGACGAAGAACTCCATCAAGCCTCAGCAAGTAACGCCAAACAAGGAACAATATCGGGTCAAACAAAAGAAGTTGTGAATTAAACGAGAAAGAGCAGCAAAGGCGCGAACATCCAACACGAGGATAAACATCAACAATACAATGATTAAGAAGAAATCGCTCCGCAATGTAGCATAACTACTACAGAAAAATGATCGCTAGGAACGGTCAGGACATCCAAAAAGGAAAATCAATAAAATTGAAAATTTGGAATCATCATTCCATGAAGGATAAAAGTTTCAAAATGAAGCCATGTAAGACAATCAGCGTATAAAGCCAAAAGGAATCAGGACGCAAGTCGGATGCATATAATAAACTTCTAGTCTAATCAACCAACGAAGTAGAAGTTGGACGAACGAGTCAACTAAGTAAAAATCACTTCGAGTCGGCCGAGACGACGAGTTAACGAAGTAAAAGTTTGACACACGAGTCAACTTAACACAAAAACTTCAAGTCGAGTTAACAAAGTAAAAGTTGAATGAACGAGTCAACCAAGTAAAAATGACTTCGGGTCGATTAGAGCATCGAACCAACGTAGTAAAAGTTGAATGAACGAGTCAACTTAACACAAAAACTTCGAGTCTACTAAGACGTCGAGTTAACAAAGTAAAAGTTGGATGACGGTGTGGGCTTTCATATATGGCTCTTTGTTGGAACACAAAGAGCATAATGCATGAGAACACAAAGAACATCAAGCTCAGTTGTTTTTACCTTGCATGATGTTCTTTGTGTTCATACCTTCGTTCAAGGAAGATGATTGGGACAACAACTGAGCTTGATGTTTTGTACTACCTGGACAACACCACCACTAAAACTTCCACCACTTGTCACATCACTCAAGACAACAACCTTGTGCTATGGCACAATCGCCTAGGTCACATTTTGGACAAAATTTTCCATCTCCTTCTTATCTCTTTTCTCAAAGCTAGTACTTGTGTTTCCAATAAAGTGTTATTTGTCCCTTGGTCAAACAAACTAGAAATAAATTTTCTTTACCCCATATTTTGAGTACTATTTTTTTTTCCTTATTACATGTTGACATTTGGGGAGGATATCATGTTGTTTCCCTTTCTAAAGCGCGTTATTTTCTCAACATTGTTGATGATTATACACGATGTACTTGGATTTATCTCATGAAACCAAGTCTGAAACATGCAAACTCTTAATTTCATTCATTAATTATGTTGAAAACCAATTTTCTTCCAAATTAAAACCATTCGCAGTGATAATAGACTTGAATTTTCCTCACTAATTTTTATACTTCAAAAGGCATTACCCATCAAACTTCTTATGTCTAAACACCCCAACAAAATGAGGTGGTAGAACGCAAACATAGACATCTTTTGAATGTCGTTCGTGCTCTTTTGTTTTAAGCACGCCTCCCTAAACATTTTCAGGGATAAACAATTCACACCGCTGCCTATATCTTAATCACACCATCCTCTATTCTTAAATGCCAAACGCCTTTTGAACTTCTCTATAACAAACCACCCACCTACTTTCACTTTCGAGTATTTGGTTGTCTATGTTTCGCTTCCACACATGCCCAACGTCTTAGCAAATTTGATGTTCATTCTAGTCAATGTGTCTTTCTTGGATACCCTCACGGGCAAAAATGATACAAAGTCTATGATCTCACCCACAAAAAATCATTGTTTCTCGTGATGTCATCTTTCATGAGGAGGCTTTTCCTTATTTTTCTGACAAAATGCACAATCACTTCGCTGACCGGTCAGACACACTTCCCCAATTGATTGCCCATAGTGTTTTTCTCTGATCAGTCGGACCACCGACCGATCTCCCAATTCAACGCCTCTGTCCCCGACCAGTCGAAAACCCCGGAACCCAACCCTGAGCGGTCGCCCTTGTTCCACCCTTAGACCCCCCCTTTCCCACCTCGCACCCCCACTCGTGCCACCCGTGAACCATCTTATCTTCAACAATATCGTCTTGATGCTCGATTGCCTTCCTGATTGTCTCAGTCATCTGCTTCGAATGTTGGGCCTTCTACATGTATTGTTAACTCCCTTTTCTAATTTTATTTTCTATGATCATTTATCCACCTCTCACAAGGCTTATACCACTTTTCTTTCTTTAGTCAAAGAACTCACCAGTTTTATGCAGGCTATGTAGGATCCAAAGTGGCGTCAGGCCAAGAGAAGTGAGATTGATGCTCTAGAAACCAATAACACTTGGACTTTATAGTCTCTTCCTCCTGGCAAACATTCGATTAGTTGTAAATGGGTCTATAAGATCAAACTTAATCCAGATGGATGGTAGTTTTGAGCACTACAAAGCCCGTCTTGTGGCTAAAGGATACAGTCATGTTGAAGGTATTGATTACAAAGAGACTTTTGCTCACATTTCTAAACTGTTCATTTTTTCCTTGCTCTTGCAGCCACACATGGTTGGCATTTATGTCAACAATGTTTTTCTTTACGGTGATTTTTTGTAGGATGTGTACATGAGTCTTCCTCCTGGATTCGATCGAAAGGGAGAAACTCGAGTATGCAAGTTGAACAAGTCTTTATATGGTCTCAAGCAAGCTTCGAGACAATGGTTCCTTAAGTTATCCTCTGCTCTCATATTAGCAGGCTACAATCAGTTTAAGGCTGATTATTCATTATTCGTCTGATCCAAGGGTAACAACTTTACTGCAATTCTCGATGATGTAATATTGGCAGGTAATGATCTCCAATACATTGAAGAACCAAAACAATTTTTGGCTGCAAAGTTCAAGCTCAAATATTTAGGAAAATTGAAATATTTCCTTGGCATTGAACTCGCGAGGTCATCCAAAAAGATTGTTTTATCTCAAGAAAAATATGCACTTGAAATATTGGAGGACATAGGGTATCTTGGATCAAAGCCTTCATGTTATCCTACTGTAATACCCTGAGTGGGCGGGCTCTAGAGGCTGGCAGGCTACCTCAGTGTTATAGTCTCACATCGTCCAGGTGAGGGATAGAGATGTGCTATTGTTAGGTTGGGCCTAGAGTGGACAATATTGTTTCATGTGGATCGGGTCGTGACACCTATGGATCAAAACTTGGTGCTCACACAGGAGGATGGTGCTCCCAACTTGAGAGAGAGTGTTAAAGAAATAAACTCTACATATGTTACAGAATAATAGGAAAGTCAGTATAGAATATGTTAGAAAAGTCAAAATAGAATAAGAAGTCTTAGGTTTCATGTTCCCACAAGGTTAGACCAGAGTTAACTTATATAAGCTTGTATTCAGTCAAGGAATTACAATAACAATTCAATAAAATTCTACGTTTATTTTCTTAACAGAGATAGTGAAGTATAAGAAACTAAAACAAATAGAATCGTGATTTCACTACATCCATTTAATATATACAATCAATCAAATGCAACTTTATAAGACCTCAAGAAGAACCCATACTGTATATCGGATTTGAGACCAAGAAATGAGTAATTATGCTTCTCAGAGGCTTTTAATCGAAAACCTGGAGAGAAAATTGAGTTCAAGAAGAAGAAGAAGAAGAATATCGAGAGAAGGAAAGAGAGACAAACCAGATTCTTTGAGAGTTGTTTTCTTTGTGTTATCTTTGCTTGATGTCTCAGCTGCTATGGAAGAAATTTTTTACCAAAAAATTCAGAGGGATGGGAAGGATAAGAGAATTGGAGAGCAATAAAGACACCTGAAAGCTTGGCTTCTTGAAACAGAGTGAAGACTCCCGCTTATTTTTATACAGTTCGGATGGTTGGACTGAATAAATGGGCTGGTCCGATTAGAATTCCATGACCCGACCTTGATATATAAGTGGATACGCATATCAGAATATGAATTATTTCACAACAATCTATTTAATTGGATTGGATCGAATCATATTCAGTTTCGATTAGAAAAACAAAGATTGTATCCAACCCGAAGAGTTTTAAAGTATATCTAATTAATGTGATATTTTTTAGTCCTAAACTTATTTTTAATGAAAAAGAAATTTGCTAGGGAATCAGGATTTGCAATAAGAATGATGTGTCAAATACATGCCAATGGGGGTACCAGCTCAACAGTAGGCCTAGGCGGATGGAATCACAAGTTCAGGGTTCGACCCTAGAATCTCGGTTCCTAAGTATTTTTGTATGGAAAAACTCTTATTTGAACTATGTCAGCAATTTCAATGGGAGATGAAGATAGGAATAAATAGATAGGTATTAATATTACTTGTTATTTTAGCTTAGACATTTTGAGATTCCAAATTTGTTTATTTAGAATCTGATTTATTTTAGATCTTGAATTTTGTGTGTGCCATATTACGCTCTTGATAAAAAAAAAAAAAAAAACTAAGTATGTACAAATAACTTAAATAGTTCTCAAGTAACGTACGCTCCAATATTCTTTTTGTGAAAAATACATGTTCAAGTTTTACTTTTTCTAAAAATAATTTTCAAGGATTTTTTTTCTTGTTATTTGGTTTTTTCATAGAAAATGACTTAGTTGTTAAAGTGGCGGTAATAATGTGGTGTGCGACCATAATGGCAGTTGTAGCAATAAATATGGTTTGGTGATGGTGGCAACAACATTAGCTGTGGCATGGGGTTTGCAGTAGTGTTCACACTAGGGTTGGGCATTTTAGACAGAAAAATTGGATCGAGTTGTATGGTCTGTTCGGTCCGGGTTTTTATTAATATTTTGATTTCCGATCTGGTTTTTAGGGCGTAACCGAAAAATTAGCTCCGGTCCTCGACTCCAGTTTTCAGAACACGTCGGGTACCCGACTCGGGTATTTAAACAAAAAAGTTATTAGATCTTTTTGTCTAGGGTTTTCAAATTTTCACACAAAACCCCTTCCTCTCCACTATTCTCCTATTCTCCGCCCTTTCCTTCTCCACAACTCTCTCTATTGACGACGATGAAGATCTCAACTTCCTCGAAGACGAGGATGACACCAAAATCCACAACCACCTCGACGAAGACAAATAAGAAGAAGATCTGCGAAACAAAAATCACTGAATTTACATATTCATCGTCTTACCCTTCCTTTCCGCCGACTCCTCCTTTGCTTCTCCAGTCGCTTCGTCGTCATCAGAGCCATTGTTCTTGATTTTGGTGTTGGGTTCGAGAGGCAGAGTATGGGGTGATAGTTGGGTGGTTTTGAAAGGGAATCCATTTGATTTCTTCGTTTGGGGTTGAGAAGTTCTCTCCTCTTCTATTGCTACTATTGTTACTGTTAATGCTACTGGGAGGTTGTAAAAGATAGTATTAAGATTCATGGTTTCTAAGCCTTTGGTTGGGTGGTGAATGTTGAAGATTATTAAAGTTTAGTCTCTGGGTGGTTAAGAAATATAGTTGGTAATTAGGTTTTTTTTTTTTTGAAGTTCGATATTGTTTGATGTTTTGGGCTTGGATGACATTTAGAAATAAAACTGAGCTGAGATGGGCTAAAAAAAGGAGCTCAAAATCTAGATACCAACTTCACCCAAACCCTTCCAAACAAAAATGAAAAAGTAGAAGAGATAGACGATGACGTAGAAGAGAGAGAGAAATGTCGACGTTTGGAGTCGTTCTGCGAGCTTGTGATAGAAAACAAGCTCTACCTGCGAAATGGGTTCATTTCCTCGCACGAGAGAGAAGATGAAGCAGTTGAAGGGAGGCAAAGAGGATGAAGACATGTAAAAGAGGGAGAGAGATGATGAAGACGTATAATTGAAGTCCATTTTTCAGCGAGATTGGGAGGGAAAGAATCGTGCGAGTCGAAAAGCCGTAGTCGCTGGATTTGGAAGAAAAAAACATTTTTTGGGTGATACTGGTGGCGTCCTTCACAAGATTTAAAAAATATAGTAAAATTTGGGACTGGTGGTATTCTTTAGTGGAAATAGTGGTGTCCTTTGAACCATTTGATACATTCTGGTTAATAATGTGGTTGAAAAGAGGAAATTAACAATCATCCATCAACATGGGCTTACGTTGTCATTTGAACCATTTGATTACTGATAAATGAATATTCTCCAACACTGAATTACTCACTTCCCACACTGTCTTCCACAAATCCTGACTAAAATCTTGACATGGGGTATAAACCTTTTTCTCTCAACATCTCCGCAAGATTGCCCCATCCCCTTTCGAGCTCATTGACCACTTTCTCAACAATAATCACTAGCATTCCACCTACCGCCTGCTTATCGCAGGTCGGGTACGCCTCCGAAAGCTTCCCCCTCATCACCCACGTGAATCGTGATAGAAACTCGCTCATGGGTGCGTCTGATTCATCGAAACCAGATTCATTTGAATCCATGGTATTGACTACTTGCAGAAAATTCACTGTTCTGGTTGTGGTGAAGAAGAAAGGTGCGGTCTTGGAACTAGGGTTTGTGAAAGCGGAGGAATAGAGAAGGTCTGAGATGGATGAAGTTAGACGCAAAGGGTTTATTGAAGGGGGTGTTTCAATGAATAGATGAGAAGAGAAAAATGGGTTCTCGAAGACATTTGGAGACAAGTGCATGATTGAGCAGCTGTAACAACTACTGGAAATGAAATCACCATGGTAACAATTAAAACTGGATACTCTCTGATGCGTCAAAATCTTGTCCTCTCAAGTACCACCTTTTTTTTTTTTTTTTTATAGTTGAAGACACTCCAATGCTTAAGCCAACAACTCTATTTGAAGAAGAAAGTAAATTTTGACAAAACTCGATTAAAGTTGCATACCTTTGTCGAATGTTACCTTTACCTTTATAATGATCGGGATTAATTCTCTGCATGACTTATGCATGTGAGGCGCAACAGAATGACATGTTTTTCGTAACAGTTTCCTTCTTTATGAATATGCGTCTGTGAAGGCGTAACTCCTTTCACAGCTCTTTTCGGTGCAACGTTTCTCTTATTTATGAGAGAACTCATGTCGGGTCTGGATCTGGGCTCTAATTTGTTTAGGCCTAAATTCAGATCTTGTTTGTTTTTCCTCATTGGCGAGTCTTGTCTGGGCCTTTTCAGTTGGTTTTATTCTTCCTAGGCTTTATGAGCTGACCCAATAGATTGGGTGTGATGGATCTTTATGCCATGTGTACAACTATCATAATCGGTCTATTTTAATGTATCATCAGGCCTCATCTCCTATTTTATGAATGGAATCAGCTAAGTTTTGCCTTCTAGGTCTTAGTAACATGTATTTACATTCCATTGTCATATGATCTCCATCCAACACTTGACAACATATAATTCTCTATTGTTTTGGAGGATTGTCGTAATGTAGTATTGCCTATTGTCCCTTTGTTATAAAAAAAAAGGAGTGCACCTAGAGAAATTGTAGATTGTGCAGCGAAAAAAAAAAAAAAAAAAAGGCCCCAACCACCATCCAGTTCGCCTGTTTCCGAATGTACAATGCCCTTTTTGAATAGAGACGTAGTTGCAATCAGTTAAGCTACTTATTGTCAGTTTTGCTCCTTCATGGATAAGCATACTTGACTAAAAATTTAAACCTTGCTCTAACAAGAAAATAAACTAAACAGAGAACAATGAAAACAATCAGATTTCTATTATGCTGTACATGTATTCAACTAATTTTGAGATGCAATTCTGAATTTAAAGCACACAAGATTGCACCAAACCACAATATTGAAGTATGTACTGAAGTATGAGGGAGGTATGAAGTATGAAGATTTTTCATATAACGGTCAGACGACAGCCCACTCTCTTCTCTTCCTTTTCTATTGGCTCTTGCAAAATACATCAGTAAGAACAGTTTTTGAAGTCATTGCGGCACTGAGAATCAACAAAGCCTGCACAACAAAGAAGTTCAGTTGGTTTTCAAAAACAGAAAAAGTGAAGGCCTAAAAAACATAAGAAATATTATTAAAGTTTGTCGACTTACTTCACTTTCGCCAACTGTAACATTCTCTTGTCTCAAATCTTTAGTATGCACACCAAAATAGTGAATGATGCCATCGTAGTCAACTGATTTAAAAATTCCATAGTTACTTTTCGGCAAAACAGACAACTCATCCGTAACAAAATAGTGAATTGAAGGTGGAGATCCCCTTACATAACTACCTCCACTTTCAGTAGTCACTTGGCCATCAAACTTGGGATTTATTATAGCTCCCTTGACCTCTAAATCTCTATTATCTCCACTCTTAATTGAAATTGAAAATTCGGTTTTGTCTTCAGAAACTGGTAGCAACTGGTTCTCTATCCCCCATGGAAAACGAACCTTTGGGTCAAGCAAGAGGGATGCAAAGTCTTGTTGCATGAATTGACAGTAGTATACTGCGGCAGATGTGTACAGATGGTCTACACTTCCAATGGAAGAACGTCCAAGAAAGAGTTTTATTATGGATCCAAGAGGTAAGGTTAGGAAACTGAACAACAGGTTCACAAAATCTGCACTAGCTATTGCGAACAGGACCTTGTTGTTGGATTTTCTAACAAAAAGCTGCAAGCTCATTTTCTTTGACGGGTCATAAGGGCTTGTTTGCTGCACCTGACAAGGGAGTGTCTGACATTCATCCAACACAGTCCGAAAGCTTAAATGAATGTGCTCTTGCTTTTGCGCCAATAGTGTGTCTGTCATTGGTGTCTTAGAGACAAGTGCACGATTGAGCAACTGTAACAACTGTTGGAAATGAAATAACCATAGTAACAATTAAAATTGGATACTCTCCATACTAGCAACCATAACATGAACAATAAGAAGTTTCATGAAAAGCAATTACAGGTCAAAAGAAAATTTGAACTGGATAGTGACTCACCTCTTTCCTGCCTATGCTCACATTTATCTTTTTGAGTTCCTGAAGCCTCTTTAGTCTATGTGGATCCATTAAAGATTCAGGTATCAAATGCAAATTGTTGGTGATGAAAATTTTTTCTATTCCATACACAAACCCATTGCAAGGTTCATTAGGTACAAAACCAAAGATAGAGTCCATCATCATTCCACAACGGCATCTACACGGAATCAGACTAACCAAACAGTCTTCACTGTTGTTTTTGGTCGTGCATGATGGACACAAATAAAACTGGTTGGGTTCATCTCCTATTTTATGAACAAAATGAATGGCATCAGCTAAGTTTTGCCTTCTAGGTCTGAGTAACATGTATTTACATGCCTTTGCCATGTGGCATCCATCCAACATCTTGACACTCTCAAACAACGTATGCATACAACCAATCTTTGATTGCTTGTCTGATTCTAGCTGTTCATCTAATTCTCTGATGATAGTGCCCATAGGTAATGTGAGGAAGCTTAGGAGAATATTCACAAAATCCAAATCTGACTCGAAATAGACGACTTCATTCGCCTCATCATCAACCAGCAAATTCAAGTTGAGAACCTGGGGATTAGCCATTTCGTTCCCTTACACATCCACTGAGATGATCGAGGAACAAGAGAAATTAGTTCAAACTGAGAATGTGATGTTCATTAGTCATGACACTAGTGATAGTGAAATTTTACCACATCAAAAGCTTTCCCAACAAACACAAAACTCCAAAAACCGTTCTCAAACAACCACAGTTTTATGAAACCCAAGATGACTGTTAAAGGCAATTTACCTTAAAAAAACCCAAAAGAACAAGCAAATGAGAATACCAGTGCAGTTGAACAGCTTACCTAGAAGAAGAAAAAAACATGACTCTGTCAACATTACATCAAGATCTAGAAAGCTTTGAGAGCAGACGCAAGCGCTAAGAAACCTTCGACAAAATCACAAGCTCAAATTCTCAAAATCCAAGAATTACCTAAATAAATATTAAAGGGAGTCTACCCAAAGAAAGCTGAAGACCAGTAAACTAAAATGTGATATCTTGCATAGAGAAGGTGTAGTATAAACAACTAAAACAAGAAATAAACATGATTCCATAAACACCACTAGATTGTGATCTTGTAAATTTTGATAACAAACACAAAACTCAAGAATCCTTCAGCATATATCATCAAACAAACACAATTTCATGAAACCCAAGAAGGCCCAATACAGTTAAAGCCAATCTACAAAAACAAATCGGAAGAACTAGCAAATGAGATATCAGTGCAACTGAGATAGTGAAGTATAAGCAACTAAAACAAATAGAATCATGATTTCACTACCATTACTACATTGGGGTCTTGAAATCTTTCACAACAAGCATCAAAACTCAAGAACCATTCAACATATACAATCAATCAAACGCAACTTTATAAGACCCCAAGAAGAACCCATACTGTATATAGGATTTGAGATCAAGAAATGAGTATTTATGTTTCTCAGAGGCATTTAATTGAAAACCTGTAGAGAAAATTGAGTTCAAGAAGAAGAACAAGAGAAGGAAAGAGAGACAAACCAGATTCTTTGAGAGCTGCTTTCTCAGTGTTCTCTCTGCTTGACGTCTCAGCTATGGAAGAAATCTTTCGCCGAGAAATTCAGAGAGAGAGAGAGAGAGAGAGATGGGAAGGAGAAGAGAATTGGAGAGCAATAGAGACACCTGAAAGCTTGGCTTCTTGAAACAGAAGTGAAGACTCCCGCTTATATTTGAGCGATTCTAAATGTCGAGGGATTGAGCGAGGAAACGAGCGAGGGAAATGAGGTGGCGAGGTGAAAGCCACTCATTTTCCTCGAGATACGCGCGAAAATGTCAACGCACGCATTTCGAGGAAAATGAGTGGCTTTCACCTCGCCACCTCATTTCCCTCGCTCGTTTCCTCGCTCAATCCCTCGACATTTAGAATTTTTGTATTTTTATAGACAGTCGGATGGTTGGAATGAACAAATGGGTTGGTCTGATTGGAATCCCATGACCCGAACCGGATATATAAGGGGATACGTACGTGTATCGGAATATGAGTTATTTCACGATTCGATTGGATTGGTTTAAACCGTATTCAGTTTCGATTCAATTCTATTGGATTGGATCAAACCGTATTCAGTTTCGATTAGAAAAACGGAGATTGCATCTGACCCGAAGAGTTTCAGAGTAGTACGAGGGTCAGAGGGTTTTCTTTCGCGGAGGGTAGTCCGCCTGTTTCTATTCTCCAGTATGCGGATGATAATATTCTCTTTTGTGATGCTTCCGCTTCTCAAGTTTTTGCTCTTAAAAGAATTATGCTTTGGTTTAAAGTTATTTCAGGTCTGAAAATTAACTTTCACAAATCAAGGGTGTTGCCTATTGGAGATGTCCCTCATCTGCACCAGTTGGCGGGTTTATTGGGTTGTTCAGCGGGTCATCTTCCAGTTAAGTACTTGGGCATGCCTTTGGGGGCTAGTTTCAAAAGTAATGCTGTGTGGGATGAGACGATCGAAAGGATGGAATCGAAATTAGCGTCTTGAAAACGCAAATTTCTCTCTAAAGCAGGCAGACTAGCTCTTGTACAATCCACATTAGCTTCTATCGCGGTGTTCATTCTGTCTCTTTATCAATGTTCCCTATTCAATAGCAGCCAAGGTGGAACAGATCATGCGCAATTTCCTTTGGGGTTTTTCTCATAACTCTAGAAAGATGTATTTGGTGGGCTGGGAGAAAATTTGTTGCCCTAAATCTCGAGGTAGTTTAGGCATTCGTCAGGTGCTCACTTTCAATATTGCATTACTTTCTAAGTGGCTTTGGCGATTTGCAGAAGAAAATGATAATTTATGGAGATCTCTCATTATGGACAAATATGGGCGCAATAGATGAGTTTGGGAAAAGAGAACTAAGTACACTTCCTACGGATGCTCTTTGTGGAAGTCCATCTCCCGGTGTGCAAGTGGCTTCTACCCTCACACCTCTCTCCAATGTGGAAATGGTGATATCATCTCTTTCTGACATGATGTTTGGTGTAGTAACCAATCTTTGAAGGATCTGTTCCCAATGTTGTTTATCATTAACAACAATCAATATGGGAGTGTGAGAAATTTTTGGTCTAACAGCAATTCTTGGGATCTTTCCTTTCGAAGACCCCTAAATACTGAGGAGCTAGAAGAGTTCGCTAATCTAATGCTTCTGTTGGATAGACAAATGCTCTCAGAGGGATCTGATAGTTTGGTGTGGAAGGGTAAAGGTGTGGGCTTCTCGGTGAAAGAATTTTCGGACATGTTGGCTGCATCTCACTATGAGACCCACTTTAACCCCTTCATTTCCTTTCACAAAAATCTGGTATGGGTGAAAAACTTTTTTCCTCAGATTAATTTCTAGTTGGTCAATATTGCATGAGAAGATCTTGACTAAAGATAGGTTAAGGAAAAGATGAATCCACACAGGGAGTCTTTGTGTGCTTTGCAATGAAATTGACGAGACGCTGGACCATTTGATGTTTCACTGCTGTTTCCCCAAATCCATTTGGAGCAGTTTCTTGGCAGAATTTGGTTTGAGTGTGATGTTTCAAGGCTCCATTTTAGATTGGCTAAGTTGGTGGTCTCAAGCTAATCCTTCCCGTCAAGGGGAGTGGTTATGGCGTAGGGTCCCTCACGTTCTCATGTGGTGTGTGTGGAAAGAGAGAAATAAAAGGGTATTTGAATGACTGAACAGATCAGAGCACTCTATCTTTATCGAGGTTAGAGAATTGTTGTGGATGATGGGTTCGGCTTGTAATTTGTTTAGGGATTTGGGTTTTGACACTTTCATGGTGTCTTGGCATTCCTTGATATAGGAATGTTTCTCTTTGTTTTTTGTTTCCTTTGCTTTCATTAATAAACATCTTCGTGTTTGATAAAAAAAAAAAGAGTATCTCTAATTAATGTGATAGTTTTTCATCCCAAACTTATTTTTAATGAAAAAGAAATTTGCTAGAGAATCATGATTTACAACCAGAGTAATGTATCATAGTATGATGACATTTACACGTATCTTGAAAAATATATCATCCTCGTAGGTTTTGCCACGTGACAAACATGGTTGCAAAATCTAGGTTCTTAAGTATTTGTAATGAAGAACCCCTTATTTGAACTATGTCAATAATTTCGATGGGACATGGCGATAGGATTTGATAGATAGGTATTAATATTATTCGTTCTTTTAGTTTAGATATTTTGAAAGTCCGAATTTGTTTATTTAGACTCAAATTTATTTCAGGTCTTGAATTTTGTGTGTACCATTTTATGCTTTTGATCCAGAAACTAAGTATGTGCGAATAACTCACATAGTTCTCAAGTAACTTATGCTCTATTTGTTTTGTGGAAATTCAAATTTTTTTGGCGATAATAATGTGGTGCACGTGGCAACACTAAGCGTGTGTTTGGTTGCATGGAATCCTATGTTATGGGAATCTATGAGGGGACCGCTACATTTTAGGCAAAATTGATGTATCACTCCACATCCATCATTTAGTTTTGTGATCAATGGTGGAAATGGAAGTCATATGAACATGAGAATCACACACTTTGGGAGACCAAAGAGTGAGATTTCCATGTTCATGGGACTTTGATTCCCATCATTAATCACAAAACCAAATGGTGTATGTAGAGTGATACATCAATTTTGCCTAAAATGTAGGGATCCGCTCATGAATTTCCATGACATAGGATTCCATGCAACCAAACACACCCTAAAGGTTGTCACCATAATGGTAGTTGTGGCAATAATTATGGGATGGTGATGGTGGCAGCTACATTAGTTGTGGCATGGTGTTTGCAACAGTGTTCACACTAGGGTTGGGGTGTTTTAGACCAAAAAATTGAAAAATTGAAATGAACCGGACATGGTTGTTTTGTTCAATTTTTTTATTAAATTTTATTTTTCAGTCCGGGTTTTAGTATCGGACAAAAAAATTTGCTCTGATCCTCATTTCCAATTTTCAAAACTTGTCAGGTACCCGACCCAGGTATTTAAAAAAAAAAAGTTATTAGGGCCTTTTGTCTAGATTTTTCAAAATTTCACACAAATCCCCCTTTTCTTCGCTCTCCTCCTATTCTCCACCCTCTCATCCTCCATTATTCTCTCTATCGACGATGACGAAGGTCTCAGCTTCCTCGAAGACGAGAAAGACACCAAGATACACCACCGCCTCGACAACGACTTCGATAAAGATGAAGGGAAAGATCTAGACACTGAATTTACCTCTTCATCATCGTCACATTCCTCTCTGTCGACTCCTCCTTTACTTTTCCAACCATTTCATCGTCATCAGAGCCATTGTTCTTGATTTTGGTGTATGGTTCGAGAGGCGGAGTTTGGGGTAAAAATTGGGTGGTTTTGAAGGAGAATCCATTATATTTCTTCGCTTGGGGTCTAGAAGTCTCTCCTCCTCCACTGCTACTACAATTCTTATTACTGCTACCGGGTGGTTTTGAAGGATAGTATTAAGATTCATGGTTTCTAAGCCTTTGGTTGGGTGGTGAATGTTGAAGATTATTAAAGTTTAGTCTCTGGGTTGTTAGGAAATATAGTTGGTAATTAAATGTGTTTATTTAACTCTGGTATTTATTTGATGTTTTGGGTTTGGATGATATTAATAAATAAAGTTGGGTCGAGATAGGCAAATTTTTTTGAATTTTTAGGGACCACGACCAGCCCAGCTCGAAATGTCGAACCCTGGTTAACCTTCCTCATCCGGTCCGAGCTTAGTCCTTGAAAATCCAAAATTTTAAAGCCCAATCTGATCTTCAGTCTAGGCTTTTTCAGGCCAGTTAACCGGAATGACCCAACCCTAGTTGACACTATGCCATTATGGTGGTGGTGGAAGTAATGGCGATGGTAGTAACGACGATGGCAATTGGAAAATTAACACCTATGAGGCCCTTTCCGAATACATTTTTTTGTAATTTTCAATGAAACAAACACTAAATAATTTAAACTTTAAAAAATCAATATTTCGAAAAGGAAATTTCCAGAAAATTAACAGAGCCTTAATTATATATATAATAGATCCATGACATCCATCGCGGAATATAATGAAGTTGAGTAGTGATGGATGGAACAATAGGGAGGTGTATAGGCAGTGTTAATGTGTAATTAGAAATGTTATGGGAAAAAAATGGTGATTTAACTAGGGTTGTGGACAAGATGGACATCCTCTTGCTTGAGTTATTGGCCATGAAAGATTGGTTGGAGTTAGCTCACATGCTTCGTATTAGGAAAAATAGTGTTATGGTCAGCGTGTAGGCAAAGAGAATTGCTAAAAGCAAATAGCGTGTTATCGAACTATCATGTTTAGTGTTGGTTTCTACTTAACCAGTAGACCTGTTGTTTGCTAGTGCTTAGGGGCTTGTTTGTAGGTCTTTCATTCTTTAATAAACACAAATTTGGGTTCCCTTTATGAATGATCCTTGATGCCAACTAGTCGTTTACATTGCAATACGATGTTATAAAGGCAATGACTATGACACCACAACACCAACCATCTTTTTGTTTTGTTTTTGTATGTGCTATTCCATACCAGTCATTTAAATTATTATTCATTTTCTTTTTTTCTCACCCTCTCTTCTTCCTTCCTTTAAAAATCATTCCCTTTCGAAACTCGATTCATCTTCTTCCTTCCCACTCGACTCAATCTCCCGTTCGCCCTCCACATCTACAACTTTCTCCTATACTGTTTCAATAATTTTCTCACCATATTTTCTGAAAAACAACAACATCATATAGAACAAAATGAAAGATAATTCAAGAAGACTATTTCTTTATTGGGTCGAATCCGAACAGGGCACGCTCGATTAAGCCGTCGCCCTCTCCATTTCCTTCATTTCCTTCCTCTCTCATGTTTCAGTTTTTTTTCTTGCCCTCGCGGCGGCTCACACTAGCAGAGGTTGCCGTGAGGGCAAGAGAAAAATGGACATGATAGGGGAAGGAGAATAAAGAGAGGGAGAGAGGCGACAACCTGTGCTAGAAGAAGAAAAAATGGGAAAAAGGGATAGGGGAAGGAGAAGAAGGAGAGAGAAAAGAGTGACGACCTGTACGAGAAGAAGAGAGAGTGTGATGATGAATGTTGTGGTTGTGCAGTCGTTGTGATGGCCACCATTGCAACCCCCATCTCCTCTATCTCTCACCGTCACCTATCGTCTTTCACCGTCCCTCACAAATCGATCACCCCTTCCATGTTGTTGTTGTTGTGGAAGGGGAGAAAGAGTTAGGCTTGAGACAAAAAGTGCATAGTATGGAAAAGAAAAAATTAGATAGGTAGTGTTGGTGAGAGTAAGTTATGACGCCAAATAGTCGTTGCCTGCTATAAATTGTGGTTTGAAAATAATTTGCTTACTTTCATGACTTATGTCTCATCCATTCAATGCTTTGATAAAGAACTTTCTACATCAAACTTGCCTTTGCAAAGATTTACCTTCAAGTCATATTCAATATCATCCCTAATCAATGGAACAAACTTTTTTGATGTGATCAATTGTCGTGGATTAACAAGCATGAGAGTCTTGTGGTGGCCATGGGTACCAATTCCATATTCACATTTATTTTCCTCCCAGTTGCATGGATAGAGGATTCATTTCGATATTAAAGTGTTAATTAAATTACCTTTATATACTATGCAATTACGCCCGAAACGAATCCTCTATGCAAGAGTAAAGGTGTAAAATGAAATGGAAAAAATTCAACATCAAATTGATTCTAAATTCCAATGAATGTATTTAGATTCTCTAAAACATTCGATTTATGTTTATGCTTGTGCTAGACAAGTACATACATACTGTTCAAAAGTAAAATTAATATATAACAATCCATAATTTATACCACCCAAATCAACCTAATTTCAGATCAACTAGAGTAATCCATATGTTTTCTTTATCTATTTTCAAGAAATTTTAAGATCCAATCGGATATGGGTTCCGGTTTTCCCATTCCAAAATAGTTTCAAAGTAAAGGGGGATTCTCTCCAATTATTATACGAAGTTGTAAGGCCTTTCTACGTAAATTCCTTCAACGGGAGAGAGAAATGTTGATGTTTAGATCAAGAATTGTGATTTCATCTTTTGAATTAATTTTAATCCTTCTAATTTAAAAAAATATTTAATTGTATATAGAAAATCGTAAAAATATTGAGACTTTGTCAAAACATATATGAATGAGTTATTCTAAATGGCGAGGAAATGAGCGAGGGGAGGGAGGTGGCGGGATGGGAACCGTTCACCTCCCTTGGGATGCGCGCACAAAAAAGACGACACACATCTCGAGGAAGGTGAACGGTTCCCATCACGCCACCTCCATCATTTCCTTGCCCATTTCCTCGACATTTAGAATTTCTGCATATGAATATGTAGAAAAGTAAAATACATGTCAATTAAATATATTAAATGAAGTCTAAATACATAAACATTCTTATAAATGTAATTTTCTTCATAAATTTTCACCGAAAATATCAAATTCGAATGACAAAATATTTTGATTGAAAAAATGTAAATTGCTTCATAAATTTTTGAATTTTACATAAAAATACCTGCAATAGTCAAAATAATGTAGTTTTCGATGTCGATGCTTTAAATTTCGAATCTCAAAAAACAAACAAAATATTTGGCGAAAACCACAGTCCTTGGTCTTCAGATCTCTTCACCTTTTTCTTTTAAAACTCCAACTTTGTTCTTTGTTTCTTAACCATTCGCCGTACTCAGTTGTCAGACTTCTAGAACTTTCATCGATTCGAATTCACAAAAAGAGAGAGAGATTTGGTGGTTGAACAATGGCGGATATGAAGTTCTTGGTGGAGATCGAGAAGGCGAAGGAGGCGACAGAAGGAAAGCCTTCGATTGGACCAGTGTACCGTAGTGTGTTCGCCAAGGATGGTTTTCCGACTCTTGATCAAGGAATCGAAAGTTGCTGGGACGTCTTTCGGTGAGTTTTCTTCATTTTTGATCTGGATCACAAACTGTTTGGTTAGGAAGATTTACTGCCGACATTCTTTTGATCGTGTCGTTTCATGTGAAATTTCGATGAATTCTGCTTCGTGACACCGAATGTGAGTAGTTTTGAAGTGCATTCAGAGTTGTTTATTGTTCTGATTCAGGTGTTTGGCTTGAAGGAATTTTAAATTTTGAAATAGTTTTATTCTAGATGAGAATTATGTGAATTTTTCGAGGAACTTGATATTTCGTAATGTTGATTCTCTGTGTGATTAGGATCTGCATTACGAGTTTCTTGATCAGAATAGAAGTGCATTAAGAGTTTATTGTTCTGATTCGAATGTTTGGCCTGAAGGAATGTTAGAATTTTGATGTAATTTTTTTCTAGTTGAGAATTGTGTGAATTTTTGATGAACTTGATATTGCGTAATGTTGATTCTCTGTGTGATTTGAAGCTGCATTACGAGTTTCTTGGTCAGAATAGAAGTGTGCTAACATAAGCATTTGGAATTTTGGTTAAGATTTTTATCTGCATTGAAGTGATTGGATTGGATGGTTTTAGTACTGCTATGTGGATTTGGAATTATTCTTCGAATTTTGATTATGTACAAGTGGTTTAGAAAACATTTTTATTGCTAAAATGAGCGCGATGAACTATTCTGTGTTTATTTGTTATTAATTTTTTGGATTTGTTAAACCTTTCTGAATTGTGTGATGTTATGTTATTTCTATTGTTGTGTAACATATGTAAAAAATTCAGAGCATTTTACACTAGTTCATGTAAGTTTGAATTTGTGAACTGTAAGCTTGTAGAAGTGAGAGGAGAAGGATCATTGCCCAATCTTTAAAGCCAATCTGTTGTTTTGCTTGCTCGTAACAATTAAACAATTTGTTTTGCTTCCCTAAGGAAATATACTCATTCTGTGTATGTTTGGTTGTCATGCGTATTCTTTTGGTCGTGCTTACTATCTATTCAGAAATGGAAGTAAAAATGTTATAGTTAGAACTTAGAAGAATTTGATACACAATCTCTTCTATAAAATAATTGAGGGTAGAGTTCGTTTGTTTTTATTTTAATTTTTAAGGTAGAGATTTGATCACGTTTCTTCCAAATACCCCCGTGTAGATTTTGTTGAAAATATTATTATCAAATGGTAGGTTTGTAGTTGTAGCTTTTGTTAAATTGTTTTCTAATTGCGGCTCCATACGGTGTGATGTACCCATGTGGTGGTCCCCAAAAGTTTGAGTGCTTGATTGGTGCACATGAAATATAATTTATGGTTGACGAGTCTGTAACCTTTTGATTTTATTATTATTAATTTTTTTTTTTATAAAAACATGCATTATGATTGAAGAAAAAATTCACTGTCTCACTTTCTTGATCTCCGTTAAGCCTATTTTGCAATTTTGTTGCGAGAAAACTTCATCTCCCCGTAGTTGTTTCACGCTAACTTTCTTCATTTTGTCCTGTCTGTGCAAGCAAAGATCTCTTACATGTCCAAAACCATGTAGATTGCACGACTGAGAAGTGAGAAGATCATTGAGGTCTTGTGATTCGCCTTTACATACCTTTTCTTATGTAGATAATCCTTGTCATTACAATATTTAGCAAGATATAAATGCACAAAAATGAAGAGAATAATCCATAAAGGAACAAATTACAAAAAAGGAAAAAAAAAGCACAGGCAATTCAACACAACAATCATATTCTCATTGTTGTCTGTCATCTTTGTTCCCATTTTAGAGTGATGCCTGCAGTATCCTGTAGTCCTTCAATAAGGTTTAGTTCCTAAGGGTAATGGGTTGTTACCAATTGACAGGTTGGGAGTGCGAATAATCAAGCAATGTCGGTATCATTTTGTAAACTTTTTTTTTCGCCATAAAAAATCCATTCATTCACGGCAAAAGGGTTTCTAACAACCGTTGCAACAAATAATTCTATTTCTTAATATTTAGCATCAAGGAGATTAGTTGATTTGGCCACAACCTACATGTTTGTGGTACGTGTTCATGCTGTATATCTCTTTATATTATATTTCTTACGATGATCAGGTTTCCATATTTTTACTTTCATAGTATGTTCAATTACATTGTTACTTTCAATCTCTGGCGAGCAATAATTTGTCCTTTCTCAAAACAAAATGGCTTCTTTTGTAAGTATCCATATTGCCCAGCGAATTAATTGATAGAGTTGAATTATGAGTAATGGATAACTAGCATGGTTATTGTTTATGCTCTTTAATTGAAAGCCTAAACACCAAATTGAGGGCTGTGTGTTCTTGATTTGTTCCTCTAGCTAGCTTTTACTTCCACCTCTAAGAACACATTATGAGTGTTTACGGTTACAATGGAAATATGGAAGTCAAGATACTTAGAGAAGTCAAGATACTCAGATTGGGAATTCATAAAAAATTGTTCAATTTGTCGGGGTTGATATGTTGAACCAAATAACCACTATTCTTTTCAATGGAAATGTCCACCTACTTTGAAATTTGTTGCATTTACAAATATCCATTTCATTGCAGCTGAATAGCTTTTCAAAAATTTATTCCAAAAACAGCATAAGCTTAAATTTTATTATATCAAATGGCATTTTGTCTCAATTAGTAATCTTCTTCTTTGAGATGTCACATCTTTTAGTTAGAAGTTTAATTTTACTACAATAGTTATTGAAGCGAAACACTTGCCAGTATCTTATACCTCTGATTTTAGTACAAATGAAACGTATGAAGTTTGGTGCAAAAAATTACATTTTTGCCTATATTATCTCTGCAAAGTTGTTATTTTTACGCCTTAACAGTTAATATAAGCTTCTATACGATGATGCTAGTCTAACCATTTTTATCGACTATTGAATAAAAAGCGGTGAAGGAGACATCCAGCCGCCCCCGAAAGTATCGGGAATGGGCTTTGATGATGATGATGATTGAATAAAAAATATTATATATCATCCAAATACTACCACCAATATAGAGAGATTTTTACATAACTTTTTAACTTTTTTTTCTCCAAAAAGAATATGTAAATACTAACTTAGCTAACTCATAGGATGCACGCATACACTGATACATAACCACGTACATTTGCTAATGGATGCTTTAGTTAGGTAAAAGTCTTATGTGGATGTTTTAAGAGTACATATAATTGCTTTAATACTTTTCAAAATCTTGTGGCATGTGAGGAGATCATCCATTGACCATTGGTTGAAATATTTACTCATCCAACACATTATTATTCATTATTCTTTTCCAATAGCACTAATAGAAAGAGAAAAACACTGCATTTCTTAAGTAGATTCTGAAAGCCACATTAATTGGTATATTTTGAACGCGCGGGTGTGTCTTGAAGCCTTTCTGCATATTTGATGTACTCCTTCATGTATATATATGCTACAATTTCATGCAAAATTTTTGCAAAGGGTTTGTAGTGAAGTATCTACCGACATACCATCTTAATAGTCCCTTGCATGGTATTCTGAGGGACTTTTAGACTTTACGCATATAGACGTTTCCCAATACGAATTATATATCTTCCTAAGCTGTAAAGGAATCTCCAAATTCTTGACATATGCTTTTTTTTTAGCATTCATATATTGTTATGTGGAATATGTAACACTGTTTCAAACTTTATATAACTTCAGATTTAATGTCTTGAACTACTTGCCATTTCAGCAACAAGATGATGAATTTATCTGCCAAAAAAATCATTCAATTATTTTAATGATCTTAATATGATCAATCACAAGTTTTACTGAGGTGATTGAACAATGATATTAGTAATAGGATTCCTAACTGCAGTTCTATCAAAGACTATGGTGCAAGTATGCTCATTATCAGCATATATAGTTATATACGCAATAGAATCTTCAGTAACAAGTAGTAGATATTGATGAAGTAGCAATGGAGATCTTAATTACGTTGTGGAGTTGGGTACCTGAGTTTAGAGGGGCCTTTCTATTCTAATTGGAAAATTTTGATATTGGGCCTTAATGCTCTTAAGGCGCCTTGTTGTATCCAAAAGCATATTGAGTAATTATTTTTTTACCTTTTAAAAAACAAATATATAGTTATATACACATATAGTGGTTTTATGTGTCTCGTTCAATTTCAGGCTGCTTACTAATTGTTATAGATATCGATAAAGTTATGGAGAAAAGTATTGATTATTCAGTCAATAATAGGCACCTGGTGGATATTTCTTTGCAAGTCTGGACATGCATATAATGATACTGCTAGTATTTTTTTATTAATCATTTCCACCATTTACATTCTCATATTGATAACCCATGATTCGTGTTTCTTCTACAGCATGTCAGTGGAGAAATATCCTGAAAATCGAATGCTTGGTCACCGTGAGATTGTGGATGGGAAGGTGAAAACCCTTTTGTCTCCTTGCAGCCATGTTTCCATAAAGACTACAAAAATCATCCATTTTTTCTTTGCAGGCAGGTCCATATGTATGGCTTACATATAAGGAAGTATATGACAAAGTGCTGAAAATTGGAAGTTCCATTCGCAGTTGTGGTGTTGAGAAGGTAAGTTTTTTTTTTTCCTTTTTCTAATCTGATTGCAGCATAGGAAGGCATGAAATTAGCGACTCTTCTTCATTACCTGTATAGTGCTAGAGCGGTACTATCATCAAATAGGGGCAACTGACCATGTTATAATTTTGTGCATTGACATGGTGGTATTCATTTCAGAGAGCAAAAAAAAAATCATCTCAAACCTCTGTGTCATTTGGAATCTTGCTGGGATTTATGTATTTACTCTACTATTTAAGATCAACGATTCTAGGCAGCCAGGGCTGCTAGCCACTTTTGGGCCAGGGTAGGGTTTTTTACACTTTTACGCCTTCTATAGATTATGTTTGTGGTTGCGTTTTAAAGAGAATGGGTAAAAGTGTACAAAATCCTACCCTGGCCCAAAAGTGGCTAGGAGCCCTGTTTGCCAAGACTTGTTGATTTAAGATAGATTTTGCTAAAATCGGTACAATTGTTTTCACTAAAAATCATCATTTGCAGGCCTCATAGGGACTTTATTTGTTTCTAGATTCGGATTTTGCATATCATTATTCTTATTTGTTGAGTCTCAGCAACATTGATCAAGGAATTCTTCAGTCTTCATTAATAGGCCTCATCTTGGATTTAATTTGTTTCCATGTTTGAGGTTTGCATGTTATTGTCCTTAACTGAAAACCTCATGAACATGGATCATATATTTGTCGGATTTATTATTGGTAAACTTTCTATGAAATTTTTTAACTGACAATGTTTGATTTGCGTGTTATTTTTAATCTCTACTGAACCTGAAGGGTATTGACATATGATTTAATTAACAATGTTTACTTAGCAATATTTGTGTCACACTTAATAAAACTTGCAATATGACTCCTTTTTGCTTTTATCCAGGGAGCAAAGTGCGGTATTTATGGTGCCAATTCTCAGGAATGGGTTATGAGCATGGAGGTACTGGTTTCTAAAAGATTTTCATAGTGAGATATAATGTTGAATTGTCAACTTTTGAATTCATATATTTAGGAATCCTTGGAGTTACTTGGTTTAAAGTTGTTTAATTTACCTTTCTTATTGTAAGCAAGTGCCCTACATGTTGCAACACTCCATTGTGTACTTGAAGCTTCAATACAGTATTTCAGATAGTTGTATTTTGATACAGGGACCGGCCAGTTTTTTTTTACTTGTGTTTTGATACAGGGATTGGCCAGTTTTATTTTCTTTTTCTTACTTTATGGAATTTTTGCAGGCTTGCAATGCTCATGGGATCTATTGTGTTCCATTGTATGATACCCTAGGTATGCTGAATTAGATTAATGAGCAAGATCAAGTTTTGATATGATTTCCAACGAATAATTTATAATTATAATAGCAATTCAAAGCCTTGTTTCAATCGTTCTTGAATAAATCAGTCTTGTAAGTTTTGGGATCTTGAAATTTTTATTTACTGTCTAATCTTGTATGTTTTAGGCGCCGGTGCTGTGGAATTTATCTTATGTCATGCAGAGATCTCGATCGTTTTCATAGAGGAAAAAAGATCCCTGAGGTATTTAGAATCTGCTTTATGTGGTTTTTATAAAGCACTTCTGAAAGAGTTCGAGAGGGGTAGGGTTAGGGGTGTGATTTGCGATAAGGATCCTAAAATACTGTTTAGTCATTACAATGTAAATTTCATAGTTAACCCCATTATCATAAGAAACTGAAAATACTTTTGAATTGACTTTTCTATTATTCATACTTACATTGTTAAAGACTCTATTTTGCCTTTCGTTCCCGAGGTGAAAGTATTTACCAAAAGCTTGAATTCTTGATTATCGTTTCACTTTTAATGGGGAGGTATTTAGATATTTTCTAGTAAAAGTTAGGCGTATTGAAGCTGGGAGACAGTACCTTACCTTTTTGTTTAAAGTTCTCAAATATATTTAAAGGTTAAAACATTAATGAATGATGCATACAAAATTTTAATAAATTTCACAGTAAAAAAATAAAGAAATAGTAGAATCTAAATCCCATTTAACACCTAAAAATATTATTCTCATCCATCTTCATCATCATCATCATCATCAATGGGGCCTTCAGGGAGTCATCATTTTATATGATTTGCTTATAATGCATCACTTTTGACATCTTAGGATCTCTTTCACGTCTTCCTTTTCTTTTACACAATATTTTGGTGCCTTTCCTTACCTAGATAATTAAAGTATTAAGAATCATCTTAAGATACAGTATTCATTCAGACAACTATTGTGCTCGATTATCATGCTTAATAACCCCATCTAGAAATAGTAGTTTTATCTGTTGAGTGCGACACTTCCATCAAAATGGAGTTATTGTGCTTCATGGAGCTCAATCTTACCATGGGCTTTGCTGCTTCCCCTTGCTCTGCAATGTTGACTACTGGTAAATTTCTCATTCATGAACATGATCCTTGGCCAGAGGCACACGGTTTTAAACTCCTAGGCGCAACCTGCACACTGATGAACAAGGTCAGCACCTATGTGACATGCTCACCTTTGACCTTACTAGCATGGGCCTAAATGCATTTTGGTAGCACAGGGCTGTACCACTCTCAAGACTTTTTTCCAAATGTTAGTGGATTCTTGTATTTAATTCGTAATGTCAATCAAGGAAGATACTTTAGTGATTTACTGTCTTTTTAACGATGACAAGCACATGGACCTGAATGTTTAAACAGATTGACTTCAGCCAGACTTAATATTAACTGTCTTAAATGTCTTGGCCTGTGTTGAAAAAATTGGATAGTACATAACATTTGACTTGTCTAAATTACACAAACTGAAGTCATCATTTTATATGAGTGCAAGTTATGTAAACTTTGCGCCATTAATATCTAACAGAATTGCCATTTGCTCTAACTGTTGTTTCTTCTCATCAGGTGTTGAAAGCACTGCCTAATACGAAAGAATATTTGAAGAGTAAGTTTTGCTTTGACCATTTAGCTTTTTTTTTTATGTGTGCACGAGTTACAAACTAATAATATATTTCGTTGTGTTATATAGCACTTGTAAGCTTTGGCAAGGTTACAACTGAGCAAAAAGAAGAGGTTGAAAAGTTTGGTTTGTCGTTTTATTCTTGGGATGAATTTCTGCAACTGGTAAGTTAATTGCTGCAAAACTTTGAAATTATAGCTCTTCCATGTGCTTCTTTTCATAAAACCAATTTGATTATCATTCACAATATATGCGTCTTTAGATGTTCTTTTTCTTTCCACAAGGTTTCCCTCTGATATCTGTTTTTTCTTCAAACTGAAGAACAAAAATGAGAATGCCATGGCCTTATTAGAAATTAGAATACATAGTCTTTCTCTTGCAAAATTTTCTGTAGATGCTTTTGCATCTTTAATTTGAAAAGAGAACAAGGAAACTTATGTACAGTGTTCAAAGGGGTATTGAATCTCATGGTCATTTTCACTGTGGTGCAATTTAGCTCAAGAGGCGTGTAGACAATTTCTAAGTGTATTTAGTGTATCATAGGTACTACAATACTCTATGGTGGACATCTTTAAATTGTGGAAACACATGGCTTACACAAGGAATCTGACGTTTTTAACTTCTCGAAAATTAACCACTTATAAAGTTGGATTACAAGAATGAGGAATGTGATACTCTTACTAAGAGTACGGCCTATGTTTAGAAGGGTAGGTAGAGTTCCCAAAAATAGGTTTAGGTGAAATTTTGTTCTTTTATGATCAATGAGAAGCAATTTGGATACTTTGTGGTCAGCATATATTAAATAACAAAAAAGATACCAAGTACAAAGTTACCAAACAGGGAACCGAGAGGATCCCCAGAATGGAGCAACAAACAAAGAAAGCAAAACTAGAAAAACCACTCCACCTCAGCCCACAAGACCAAACTCTGTCACGCCCCGACCCGCCACGAGAATTGCAGCGTGCCAATGCGTGAACTAACCCGTAACATAGACGGATCTTAACCGGCCACAACATCATAATATAACACATTCTTGTTACGAGAATGAAATGGAAATAAAACTACGATAAAAATTTGAATAAAATAAGTATATTTGATTCGCTCCACCAGAGTCATAGCGACAAAACCAATATACAAGCATTTAGTATAACAATATAATACATCTGATAACACAGAGGAAGCAAAACATACCCGTACAGGGTGGACACGATCAAACAACACAAAACGCGCCTACAACGGAAAACAGGGCCCAAGCGCCACGATCAGCAGGAACGCCAACACTGCCTGCACTCCAATAGAAGCACACCCCTTGCGGGGTCTGCAAAACACAAAGCTAACTGGTGCGAGCGAACTAAATACAAATAATAGAATAATAAACAAGGAAAATTCATGCCACACAACAATGAATAAGCAACAAGTTCTAAAGTCTAAATCACACCGTGTCTCTAAGGATAATGTTTCTAAGTTCAAGCAACAACACAAACATTTCAGATTCTACAATAACTACAAGTTTACCATATATGCCGATCATTATACGTGATTCAAACATGGTAAATATCAAGCGATGGAAATAAAGACAATCTCATAATTATTCCTAGTCTCCTAGGTAAAGCAATCAAGTTGAAACCAAAAATTCTGTAAAATTTTGTATAAGTGTCTTATATCGTAGGTATCCGCATACCCTACGAATGTGTCTCACCCAGACACATCCCACAACGTGCACCAGTACCACTTCGGGCTTGTTTGTATCCTAATGGGATGCCATCTGCCAGGATACAAACTCAAACATCTCGAACGATTGGCCTAACACGGCCAACCTAACACAATCAAACACAAGCGCGCTGGGAGGGAAAACGAGTAATCTCCAAAGCACGTTCTCCAGGACCCGTCCTACTGCACTTTATAGTGGCAAGTGCGTGCGGGAGCTCACCGCACCTCAGCAAGCTTGCCACATGCAATATCATCCTCAATGTCAGGTGCGAGTCATCTCAAGCACCATCCAACTCACGATGCGAGGAAGCTCATAAGCATCGGCACAACAGACATTATAGCGGGGTAAAGACACTTACACTAACATCCACATGCACAAATGACGAGTCTGTACATAATCAAAGGTAACAGACGTGCAATCATAATCAATTCAGCAATTTTTATAAAACCATGACTATGCCAGGGTCCTAACATGACCCAATTCACCACGTTAAATTTATTCAAGTCGATTATCATACATGCTCAAGACTCGGAAATCCACGGTAAAACATGACATACTATGAAAACTCGAAAACGAAGCATACAAGTCCAATGTCATTACACCAAACCTAATTACACCAAAATTCCTTCACTATTCGATTTCATTCAAGTATATCACGCTTTCAGAAAATCCGATACGTAATTCATTCACAGATAACCAACACAATCATCGAAATATCTGAAAACCCCGAATTTCGGATTTGGATTCAATTATACACAATCAACGGTATAATGTAAAAATTAAATTCAGGATTTCAAATAATTATTTCTCAAAATAAATATTATAATTCCACTCACTTAGGCGGAATGGATTTTCAAAACCCAAAGTTTGGCGAAACGCGCCGAAACCCTCCATACTCCGGTCTGATCGCCTCCAAACCGCACAACAGCCCGAAGATGGGTCTAAGAACACTCGGAGTCACGAATGCGAGGCTCACCCACGCACCTAAAGCCAGGATTCACGCCAAAGAACCCTCAAAATGAACATGCACCCTGATTTTTTTGAAAAATCCGGCCAACACCGAAACCACCCTTGCATGTGGGGTCTAAGGGCTCCAAATGACGCCACCAAGGTCCCTCAACGGCTGATCTGAGCTAAGGAAACCGATCAAACAAGCCAACACCAAATCAACCCACAAAAATCTGAAATTTCAATTTTCTTAAATGAAAAACCGAAACAAAAAGGAGAGGGGAGAAAGAGGAAGAAAAATGAGGAGGATGTGAGATTGGGGGGAAGAAAACCGACAAACACCACAAATTCTCATTGGAGACGAAGAAGGCGAAGGGGAAAACCTCTGCGTTTTAAAAAAAAAAAAGATTGGTCGGGGTGTACTCAGTTAATGCGGTGGGGGCACATAGCCACCCACCGTTTAAAGACAACCCCCCCTCTTTCTTCTCCTTTTTTTTTTTTTTTTTTTTTTTACAGTGCAAATATTGGCCCAAATGAAAATACACACATGGAAAAGCCATGTCAGTATCACTCCCCAAGTAATTCTTTAGATTTGGGTAGTTCTTGGGGTATCTTCAAAGGCACCCAATTCTCTTCTTATATGACATTCCATTGTGCACAACAATATATCTTTATGTATGTACTTTTGTTGGTTTGTCAGTTCTTTTATACACAATCCTGTTTTACTGAAAAGAAACTAAAAAAAAGCTGCTCCTGAAACATAATTTGGGTTTTCACAAAAGTCTCCTACCTCTTTTTGAGGTAACAGTTATCTTCAACCTTTATAAATTCTTTTATTTTTAAATAATAGACGGAAATAGTTGTAGTGTTAGAAATATTGTAGAAGTTATTTCTACGGGCATAGCATAGATAGTTGTAGTGTTAGATGGAGAGTAGAGTAATAGTGGTCCTCTTATTCTAATGCTGGTTTTACGAGTCCCTTTACTGTTTTCCTCGTAGGTTATCTCAACCTTTTATATTATATATATACTTTTTTCCCCTCAATATTATCAACTATTAAAAGAAAATTGGTTCTGGGTTCATTTATTCGCATTGTGTTATTTATATAAAGGACTGTGTTGCCTCTTGTTTTCAATCTGCAGGGAAATGATAAGCAGTTTGATCTTCCAGATAGCAATAGAAGCGATATATGTACAATAATGTATACCAGCGGAACAACTGGTGATCCCAAGGGAGTCATGATATCTAATGATGGAATTCTAACTCTAATAGCTGGTGTTAAACTGTTGCTAGAGAGTGTGAATGAAAAGGTGAAGTAATACTCATCTAGATTTGCTTCCGCTTCATGTGGCCCGGAATTGTTATGTTTCTTATATCTTATTCTTGCGAAAATGTTAACAGTTGGTGGACAAGGATGTTTACTTGTCATATCTTCCTCTGGCACATATATTTGATCGGGTGATTGAGGAGGCATTCATCTATCATGGTGCCTCAATTGGATTTTGGCGAGGGGTAAGTTAGTTAGGTGTATCCACTTCACCTTGTTGAGATCATTATAATAATATATGGTTATTTTCTTCTTCAGGATGTAAAATTATTGGTCGAAGATCTTGGCGAGCTTAAACCAACTATTTTTTGTGCTGTTCCAAGGGTGCTTGAAAGGATACATTCAGGTAAGTGTTGGGTTTCCTATGGTCTGCTTGAGAATGCCTGCATCTGTGGATACATGTAGAACTTCCAAAGTGGTGATGTTTACTTGTCATGCAGCCTGTTTCTATTGGTTGTTCTAGGACAAATTAGTTCAGAGAGACAATCTTTATTGTATTATCTGTGCAGTCGGATGCAATTCTTTCAAGCTGCCCATCATATTTATTGTAGAGAAATCATTTTGATACATCATCAAAACAAGATAAGGAACAATCAGTTTATTTTTTTATTTGTTATTGGGGCATGTCTTATATTCAGCCCTTACAGATCATCCTGACACGTGCAATTCTTTTATAGCACTTGAACGTAATATGGTTTGCTTTTATATTCCCATCCCGAGGCAATTATTGCTGACGTAATATTGCATTGTGGAAGAATTGCACTGCATGCCTGTCCCATTTATCTATTTTAGACATCATTGGCAACTGGTTTCTGTACCTCCTGCTCCTGCTTTGCTGTTATCCTTTTAGCATATATGGAAAACAAGAAGAGTGTACATTGATCTTGTAATTCCTATATTTCTTCAGGTTTGATGGAGAAGGTATCGGCTGGGGGTCTTTTAAGGCGTGCACTATTTGGCGTTGCACAGTCATAGTAAGTTCTAAGTTGTAATTCTGTAGTATTAGCGCGCATCCGTTTTGAAGCAGCATCCGCATCTGCCAAGAATTAAGCAATTAATGTTTAAAATGTAGCTGCGCTGGCAAATTTCATAAGCGTGGAAATTTAGTGATAAAATTATGAACCCTGTGTATAACAAAACTACATCGTGAAGCAGTGCTACTGGTTCTTCTTCTTTTGTTCTCTAAGCTGCCTCCTACTTAAGCTCAAGTGGCTCATCTTGTTCAGAATCTTTCTCAGAAAAAATATTGGAGAACGCCTTTTCAATTATCTCTATGTAAACCCCACTTATGTACCACATTGGTCCTAACCATTGAGGTGTGGGGTTTAGCTCAAAGATGTTAATTGATGTTGGCAGGCTTCAAACTACAGACTTGTGCTATCATCAACTACAAGTTTACTAGTTAAGCCGGAAAAGCTTTGCTGCTATTAGAGTGCGAGTTCACTAGGAAGGCTTCCTAAAATCGTGGCACAATTTATTTTTTTCTCTCTCGAATAAATAAGAGTTGTCGTGACTCGTGGAGAACAACATAAGCAATCAAATATTTCCCTTGTACACATGCAAAAATAGCAGTTGTTGTCTGTCAGTATTCTTTTGGATGGTTTTCCTCTATGCCTCTCTCTATTCATGGCTGCCCAATTTGCTGTATTTTATACATCATACATGTTTAGTGATGTTATATTGATTTTACATCTTAAATAATCAGAAATACAGTATTCTGGATCATGTTTCTTTGAAAGTTTTGCATATACTGCCAAACACAAGAAAAGTATAAGCTCTAAGAAACAAATGGAGCTATAATGCCCTGTGAAAACTTTCTCATTGCAACAAATCATAGCTTGATACATTACCCTTTCTTCTATTGTTTTCCACGTGTTTCTCTGATGTGCTATGCTAAATGCTGCAGCAAACTTGGTAACATGAAGAAAGGAAAGAGCCATGAAGAAGCAGCTCCCATCATGGACAAAGTTGTTTTCAACAAGGTATAGTGGAAAACTGGAAACCCTCAGGCAGCAGGCATACTAGTTCTAAAATATTCAATTCACATGAGCTCTCTTCTTATGGTATTTTGTTTCCTACAGGTAAAGCAAGGACTGGGAGGAAATGTGCGTATTATTCTATCTGGAGCAGCTCCACTGTCCCTACATGTGGAATCTTATCTACGTGTTGTATCATGTGCTCATGTTCTTCAAGGATATGGTATGCATGCTTTTGAGAACTTATGGATATTAACTATAAGTATCACTGTCATCTATAGTACTCTCACTGGCCAGTCAAAACATTTTATTATGGGTTGGGTGTATTGTTAAGCCACTGTCTTATTTCACATTTTCGTATGCATATAGGCTAGGCATTGCTTTAGTTTATGGTGATCATCATTACTGAGAGACTTGGTCATTTTAATACTTTTTTCCTCACATTAAACCAAATGGTGAAGTTGTGTTTGGAATTTCTATAGCATTGACCTAGCTGTAACTTCTTTCATTACGGAATGATTTCTTGTGTGGGGGATTTGTCGGGGTTCACTTGACAATCCACGAGGGTCCAATTATCTTATGTATTTTTATTTTTCTGCAATCCAGATGTGATTATTAATCAATTAATTTCTCTCATTTGATATACTAGGATTACATGTTTCCTCAAAGACTATCCATACATCTTTCTTTTCACTGTAAACGTGTTTTTGAGAGTTGCTCAAACATGTTACATATTTCGTTTTTGGCCATAAGATTGGTTCTTTTCAGTTTCATCCATACGGGCTATATCCAATAAATGCCTCTTTTGATATTAAAATATCCCTGCTTATGCAATTTCCAGCTTCCTATCTCCATTTAGTGCCTTGAACCAACTCAATCTAGATGGTTCCATTGTTGGTCTTTGTTGTAGCGTACGTACAGATGATATCAGTTGGCTTTTAGTTGTATTATGCCCTTTTGGGACTGTTTGCACTGAGGGAGCCAAGGGGGGTTGAGTGGGGGTAAGTGCCCCTCACTGAGTTTGAATTCTTCAGTTGAACACCTCTTAAGATGCTTCAAATACTTATTCTACCCCCTTCGTCTTGCAAACATTTTGGTAATAGTTCCCCCACTCACTTTGAAACTCCTTTTGGACACATGGAAAATGTTTCCAATAAAATTTAGCTCTGCATCATGAATTTCTTGTTAAAATAAATGTTTATTAATTCCTACTACTGAAATTTTTTTGTTAGCACATGGGTCCACATTCAACTTTAATGTTTGGGCAAACATAAAATGATTCAGTTTTTAACTTATCAGTTTTATTTATGATAAAACAATAGAGAAGTATATCTGTATATTTTAGTTTTAAAAAAAATGTATACACATCTTTATTACATCACCAACTCGCTGAACAACTCTTAACTGACATTTGTGCTTGCGTGTTCTATATTCCACTATGCTCCTCTCAGAATTTTCTGTCTCCATCACTCATTTTTGTACATTGATAGACAATTCTCTTTTCTTGATAATGACAGAGACAAGATTTTTGTTGAAGGGGGGCGAAGTGATGAGTATAGTAATACTAATTACAGATAATATATTAATTAATTATTTTAACAACAAAATTTAATTCGAACAATACATAAATAACTATTCAAAACACCAATTGCTAAACAAAGTTCAATCTAACTTATGGGGAAGACAATGAGTCCAACAAACTACTTTGTAGGAGCACAAAAAGATAAATATATGGAGGACAAATTAAATTGGTATATAAAGTTAAACAACAATTCTAGGGAGCCATTTTTGGGTCACTTTGGGTTTTTTTTGTCATTTCTACCCCTTTATGAATGGTGTCTGGGGTTATGTTTTAAAGAGAATGGGTGAAAAGTGTAAAAAACCAAAACTGACCCAAAAATGGCTCCCTAGACTTACTCAAAGTTAAGTAGCAAAAAAATGTAAATTTAGATGTGGATAAATTTTTTGAATTATTTGCGATTTTTCACATCATAAATAGATATTAGAGGTTACTCCATCATTAATCACTATTGCAGTCTCCCCCAGGATTAGCAGTCAATGTGCATTGATTGTCAAAAGGCTCATGCCTTTCAAACAATAACTCATAGATAAACGTCGAGATACAAATATATATCTTGAGAAAAAATTAATAGATCAAAATTTCATGTATCTCACTAGACATTGAGATACGAATTTATCTCGAGAAAATACATTTTTTGAAAACATTCTTCTTCCTCAAAGTAGGAAGAGACGTTGGAGTTGTTGATGGTGATGGTGGGAAAAAGAACTAAATCATGCAAAAAAATATGAAGATGAAGAAAGTAGGAGGCGGGGGCGGTTGCTCGTGTCACAGTAACTAGAGAGAGAGAGTAGAAGAGAGGAAAGGGTGGAGCCGGGAAGGAGAACAAATAGAGGAAGGGGTGGGGTGGGACGAACTCGTCGGCATCGCAAAAGTGAGTCAGCGGGGGCAAGTGCCCCCACTTGCCCCCTAGTGGCTCCGTCCTTGCTTCTTGATTAGACAATCAAGTTGAAGAAAACCAGTGTCAGATTTAAATGGTGATTGGTGGTTAAGATCCATAAATGATTAACGAATAGATTAAGCAAACCATTTGAGGGTTATTGGCTAAATATAAATTAAGAGTGCAATTTGTGCACTTTTTGCACAATTATTACTGACTGATTTCATTTATTCTTGATGTAGGTTGACAGAAACTTGTGCCGGTACCTTCGTTTCCCTGCCAAATGAGTTAAATATGCTTGGAACAGTGGGCCCTCCAGTTCCAAATGTGGATGTCTGTTTAGAGTCTGTTCCTGAAATGGGTTATGATGCTAATGCAAGCACACCACGGGGAGAAATCTGTGTGCGGGGAAAAACCCTGTTCTCAGGATACTACAAACGTGAAGACCTCACAAAAGAGGTTATGATCGATGGGTGGTTCCACACAGGTTTGTGCAATCTCAACATCTTCATTGTATGTCTCTTCTATAGTTTGCATCTTTTTTAATGTTGCTTATGATATATATGAACAGGAGACATTGGTGAGTGGCAACCAGATGGAAGCATGAAAATCATTGACAGAAAGAAGAATATATTTAAACTTTCGCAAGGAGAATATGTTGCAGTTGAGAACCTGGAGAACATTTATGGCAGTATCTCAGATATTGAGTCGGTATGCATCTCAACTCATATGCATGTGCATAGAATGGATTTACATTTACACAATTTAAAAAAGGCTTATTGTCCTTTCATTAGATAATTACGCAACCCTTAATGTTTTTCAGTTCTTAAATTTTACCCCCTTGAGACCTGTTACAGTTTTGGCTATCTGAATTTTACTCTTCCTCCTTTCAGATATGGGTATATGGTAACAGTTTCGAGTCCTTCCTCATTGCTGTTATTAACCCCAAGCAGCAAGCACTTGAAAAATGGGCGCAGGATAATGGAGTCGAGGGGGATTTCACTTCCCTATGTAAAATCCCAAAGCAAAAGAGTACTTCCTAGGAGAACTGTCCAAGACTGGAAAAGAAAAGAAGGTTTTGTTCATCTCTTCCTGAGCATTCTTTGTTTTGTTCTCAGTTCAGTCTCGTTACTGAGTGTTTACAACCGTACCAATTCCTAACTTTGACTTGGTTTATGACAGTTGAAAGGTTTTGAATTCATCAAATCTGTTCACCTAGACCCTCAGCCTTTTGACATGGAGCGTGACCTGATCACCCCTACTTACAAGAAAAAGAGGCCACAGCTGCTCAAATACTATCAGGTCAGTTCTGTTACTTCTTTTGTTTTATTTTCTTGCACCTTAGGTGGTGTTTGGCTATTATAAGCTTCTCTTCCTTGAGTACATAATTATCGAAGAAAAGTACTAATTCTAGAGCTGTTTAAAAGGATTATTTGTCTTTGTCTGCCACCATAAGTACCAACTGAAGTACAAACCCCAAATGTGTCCAATTTAGGATGCAGATCCCAAATTGACCATTTTTTGGTAGAGAACCATCTACTTTTGAGAAACAACCCCAAATGCATATGTTATCAATTTCAGGAAAAGTTTCTTATTATGTAAGTTAAACTGATCACCAGTTTAGTCTTTTAAGGAGAGCAATGTACCACAAATTTGGGGTTATGAAACCAGTATTAGTATAGTAGCATTAGTATTGTTGGATGGTCTTCGCCTCTCTTAACTTTAAAAGCTAGCTCATGAGACAAGGCTTTCGCTGGCACTTATAAACCGACCACCTACCCCTTTTATAGTCGATGTGGGATGAACCTAACAATCTCCCCCTCACACATCGGCCTTTAGTCGGATAAACCCAACAATCTTCCCGTCACACATCAGGACTTCGGTCAGCTAACCCTCTTCGACCAATCTTCAAATATTTTAACCCTAGCTCTGATACCAGTGTTGGAAGGTTTGGGCATCTCTCAACCCAAAAGCTAGCTCATGAGGTGTCCTCACACAACAGTCGAAGTGGGATAAACCCAACAAGTATTTGGATCATGAACCAACGTGAGGGAAATGCTTTATTATTGGAATAACCTATTGTTAAAGATTACCCATTCAAGATTTTGATTGTAAATGACTTATGACCACCCTACCTATTTGAAATCGTGTCGACTTCAGAAAACACTGCCTTGTCCACTACAAACTTATGACATGTTTCTTTTCTCAAAACCTCGTTGTAAAAGTAGTATTGTTGGATAACCTCCGATCTTAAGTTCCACGGCTTCATTAATTGCAAATTATACATTTCTTTCTTTCGGAGATATGCACTAATGAGCGAACTCTTTTTTTTTGAAGGAAATTATTGACAACATGTACAAAGCGGCCAAGTAATCAATTTTTCACTGTTAGCTTCTGGAAGCGATGAAGTAGATATGGGATTCCATGTCTCTTTCTTAGTGTTTATTACCAGCTTTGGGTCACTTCCCAGTGAATTATAAAAAAAAAATTTCTTTTGCTGAAATATATTTGTTGGACCAGTGAAAACAATACTGTACAGTGAAAACTAAACTGTTTGGAAATTACTGTTCTTTTTATATGCTCATACCTTTCAATTACCTTTAGTCTTTAGATATCTAAAAGTTTGCTTAGAAAATGTAACCGCACATCTTTTGGTCTAACTTCAATTCTGACATCAAAGAATTCTACTCTAGTATAAAGAAAATTATTCTAATACTCACATACTCCAAATTAATGTCTTTACAAAATTAACCCCTAAATACAGAAGCAATTACCGAATTCCTACAACATGGAACACTGTAAGAGATGTGCAGGATTTTTCTTGCATAGATTCAGAATTTCAGATGTTGAAATTAGAGATAACAAAAATAAAGACATTGCGTGCATAAGGAAGGAAGCAAACATCTCTTGTGATGAAACATGAATAAGATCTAACATATTTCTAACTTGTCTCAGAAAGACAAGAGCATCGACCAACCACAATCAACAAATTGCCAAACTTCTCTAAAGGTAGAGGTTTGATTCTCGTCCAGCACAATTGTTGAGGTATTTTTGAGTCATTGCGCTGAGAGGAAGTATTGCACCGGAAGTCCACTCCACTTGTTTCGTTAGACCCCGATTTTGATATATGCTAGATATGCCATCTCAATTAGTTACTTCTTGTAGAGAAGTTGGCAATTTAACAATCCAATGTTAAATGGTAAGGTAAAATATAATTAGATATAATCGAAAAATAAATCTAGCAAGCATACAACGTAGGAGAGGTGTTAAGAGACAACACATCCTCATAGTGCTCAATTCCGTGACCTTTTCGCTTTGCAGATAAATATGTAAAACTTAAATGGCAGGATTACGAGGGTAAAAATACGTAGAATACAAGTGCACACCCTCGCTTTCTTATGTTTAGAGCAACCACAATCAGCAACTCCATCTTAAAGTATTATAGAACCTTACAAGGCTGGGTGGTTGTCACAAGGGGGCAACATGGTATTAAGGTGGCATCACCACCTCATACACATCTTTTCACATATCTTGTAATATATATATAATATATATATATATATATAGTATTATACTAGCGTATTGGCCATGCCAATACATTTTCACGTAGTGTGTACTTATGACATTGGGCTCGGGTACATTATCATGCCTTCGGCATATGCCACTCTGGTCCTTGGGTCATGTCTCAGCACTCCCCAAATGAATTACTAAATTATCAAATATGAAAATAAATCATGGATTACCATAAAAGAATCAACCTCTTGAAAAAAGAAAAATCGAAACATTTATAATGCGAGAACAAATGGAAAGATAGGACCTAATATATTTTTTATTCAAGGGAAAAATGAAAATAATACTAAAATAAGATATCGAAATAAGTAAAATTTTAAATAAATAATAAGACACAAATGAAATATAAATGTGTACTGATAAAATTTATATCCAAAGATATATAAATCAATGGGAAAAACATACACTAAGGTGGTAAATTCAAATGTGACGTTGAAGCATTTTCCAAAAGGCAATGACTATTTAACACCACAGGTTCTATTGTTCCGCACCACTAAACCAATTTCTTCTTTTCCACCACTCCCTTTATGTCCCACACAACCATTTCTCTTCCACGCCACCAATTGGAATCCACTTCTTTTCATAAACAAAGAACCAAACCCCCATTGAAAACCACCTCCACCATCAACCCCCCACCCACAAATCCTCTCTTTAACCTCACTATTTCAGCTCAAATTTAGTCAATTCGGCCATCAGAGGGATGGCGACGACACCCACAATCACCTATCAAGTTGTCGCCTCTTACCCACTTCTTTTCAAGTCTTATTTCCACTGTAGAAACTAAAGGTGGGAAGCTTGAAGTTAAATACAAGAGAGTGGTAGATGAGAAAGAATAAGAAGAAGGGGATTTGTTTAAAATGGGTTTAGAGGTTTAGGTTTTGGTCTATGGCATGGTGATGCAACCTCCAGGCACCCTTCTCCCTTTCTATTTTGGTTTTTTTTCTCCTTGCCCGACGACGGTATGTGTGATGATGGGTTCCTTACTCGCGACGGATTCCGTGAGGGAAATTTTTTTTTGACCCTCGCAGTCGCGGAGTCCATCATTGCAAGAGCCTTTGTGAGGGTCAAAATTTTTGCCCTCTCACAACCCACCAAGAGTAGGGAACCCATCATCGCACAGGTCGCTGCAAGGGCGAGGAGAAAAAAACAAAAATATATACCGAGAGAGGGGCGACGGTGGTTGTGTGGGAAAAGAAGAGAGTATGAGAAGTGATTGGGGAACTGGGTGGCCAATACGATGGCTGGGACGGTATCAGCCATGCCACAAATTAGTCTCCAACCAACACAACATCACCTTAGGCTTTCACATACATCCACCATCGCATCCCCATCTTCTCTATCTCTCGTCGTCGCCGGTCGTCTCTCACCGTTGTTGATTATCTCTCATCGTTCCTCGTAATCGATCACCCTCTTCCTCACTACATCACAACACACATGAGCAGTCGATCGCAACAGGGTCGCGATGTTGTTGTTCTTGAGAAGAGAGGTAAAAGAGAAGAGAAAATAATGGTTTAAATTGATGGTGTGGATTAGTAGGTCAAAGAAAATTTAATTTGGTGGTTTGGGAAAATATAAGATGTGGTGTTAAAAAGGCGGCGCCTTTTCCAAAATCTCATGGGTTCTGAGAAAGAAAAATGGACATAAGAGTGATTATAAGGAAATCATAGGGGTAAACATGGAAATCTCAAAATGTGTTTGACACACTCATTTTTTTACTGTTCATTGAGCCCATTCTGGTTATAGGGTCAGACTACTTCAAAACATATAATAAGTATATAGAAGTTCTAAAATTAAAAGGGGACATTTTCGAAAGAATATTTATTTCCTTTTGGAAAAATATTTATGCATTATCTATAGTGTTGGAAGCCAGAAACCACTTTAAAAAAAAAAAAAAATTCTATTATCTCCTTTAGATTATATTATGCAATCATCAAAGTTGTTGAACACGTGTCGTTTTATGTTAGAGCTTAAAATAAGCCACAAATTCCCTAATGGTCATCTTTAGGACACAATCACATTACATTCCTTAAAGGATACTTATTACCCGACCGATCTTCTAAAAAGTTGTTTGAATCACTGCCATTTTTATAAAGAATACAAGGTGATATTTGTGGTCCAATTCACCTCGCTAGCTGACCTTATTACATGGTATTATTAGATGCACCGAATGGTCCTCGTGTGTGTTCTTCTGTAACACGTTATTTTGCTTAGAACACTATTTCCAGACCATTCCATCAATTGTCGAACTGAACAATGCAAACTGAGTTTACTTCTCAAGTTTTTTTATGACTTTTGCTCATCGATAGGAACCTGATGTTGCACATTATGTTATCACGTGACTATATATCCAAAAAGTTTAGCGGAATCTTTAGTTACAGTATTTTTTACTATTGCAAGACGTTTACCTTATAGTTTTAGACTATTCACTAGTGTTTGGGGAATGCAATCTTACTCTGACGTAAATTTGTAATAATTCATACCACTTTATAATGTAGTTCTCGCTGGTTACATTTATTAAGCCGGTTCTTACCTAATGGTTTCATAAACACAAATTTGATTGTATGGTACAGGCTCATATACCATCTCCAAATCGCAATAATTAAGATGAGTATTTAAATTTCTTAGACATTAATATTGGTTTTAACTCACCATATATCATGCACTATCTAAAACTATTTATTGGTAATGGATTAATGATATATTTGCGGATTATTAATTTGATGATACAATTTTTTTTGCCGCAAAGGAAAGAACAACATAGTGATAAGGACAGAATGAAAATATCATGAAATATTTTCATTTGTCTCATCTGGATTCTAGAACATCCCAATATGATTATGAGATAAGAAAATATTATATCTTTAGAAAATTAAGAATTTTCTATTACCTGATGCATTTAATGATTAGCTAAAGTGACAAAGTCACATGTATCAGCTATGAATACACCTAGTCAAATTTGTATCCTTGAAGGATAAACTCTTCTAAGACAACTATCGATTCTACGGATGTCAGAAGCGTGGTAGACCTATAAGTTTCCAAAGATTCAATCATCAGAGAAAATGATAAATACCAAACCCTTCCCTAATAAAAACTATCGAATAAGTAGTAACTGAAACTCCTACAAAAGGTGTACAACCTCCAAAAGAAATTGCACTTAAAACTTTAGAAGTAAATTTACATAAAGCTCTTGAAGATGTTATGTTTAAAAATGCACAGTTTTCACAACCCCAAAAGTGATTCCCCATGTCCCTGCAATGACAATGAAAGTTAAAGTGATTCAAAAGCCCCTAAAGAAGCTCAAATACCTGATAATAATGATATCTCAATATATTAAGGAGAAATGTGAAACCGAAATAAAATGTCTTAACG